>PVHX01012081.1:22006-61072 GCA_004024805.1 Geosciurus inauris | reverse complement strand
TCGTGGTGGGCGCAGACACTTGATGATCGAAAGAATGAGCAAAGGCTGTGAGGTGTGGTCGGCGGTTCAGGATGAGGGGCCTCAATAGAGAATTACTCCCTCATCCGAGTCAACGGCACCAAATGTTAGGGTATCGGCCAGCCAGACACAGACACCTCTGTACAGCCAGGAGATCCTTTATTCAGGGGAGTGGGCGCCCGGGCGAAGAAAAGAGGAAAGAGAGAGAGAGGACGCGCGGGAGGGATTTTATAGAGCCCACTACAAAACCGCGTGGCAAGCTGGGGATCGGTCACTTTGAAATTGGGGGCAGATAAGCAGTGGTGGTCTTCCTTTGATGTGCTAACCTGAGCAGTTAGGCTTTGTCTCCCAGGTGGAAGATTCGGGAGCGGAACCCCCTGGGGCGGGAACTGCCTCAGGCCTTTAGAAAGGGGATGTGAAACTGTTTGTTTCCCAGGTGGAAGATTAGGAGAGGAACCCCCTGGGGTAGGAACTGCCCTGTGCTTCTAGAGAGGGGATGTGAAAATTAATTACAAAAGGGCTGTTTTTTACCTTACAATCCCAAAAACCAAACAGAAGAGGTCATGATGAAAAGCAAGAAAAGAACTTTATGTGGCCATTACTGGGAAGGCAAAGTGAGATCCAGCATCTCAGCCATGTCTTTGGGGCACTGACAGGAGCTTTGCATTTAAATAGAAGAATCTGGGAAAGAGGGAAAATGTGTTAGAAACAGAAAATAAGATGGTCCATTTTCAGAATATAGTATTTAAAATTGGGATGTAAGAAAAGCAACCTGTAGTTTATCTATCTAAATTCCTGGATCCAGTTTCTAAAGGATGGCCTGAATGGATCCAGTCAAAGCCATTCTGAGCTTTCCTAACCTGTATCCAATCATAGCCAATTTAACTATAGCCCTTCCTTTGCCTGACCCAATAGCCAATCATCCTCTTATCAGAGCAAGGGGCAGTGTTGCATTAGGGAATAAAACTAGGCAGACTGCTCACCTAAGTGTTCTTGCTTGCCAGCCTTTGCTCAGTAGCATATCTTCTGCAGAAGTAAATTTTGTCTCGACAAGCTACTTCCAAGTACATGTCTGATTCCTTGCAACAACGCAGTATTTCTAACATAGGTGTGCATATTAAGCAGTCTAGGTCAAATTGTAGTCTGGTTGATCATTTTATTAGTTAGGCTTCTTTGAGGCTGCTTCTGGGAAGTGTTTACTTCTTAAGAGAGCAATTCCATTTGTTGCTTAGGGCATTTATCTATCAGAACTGTGATCCTGGGGGTGGGTGATGACTGCACTTCTAGGTACCACTCTAGGAGTCCATTGCTGTAATGAAATTCTTGTTAGGTCTGGTCAGGATCTAAGATGCCTAATTAAGGAAACTGGTCAGCGGAGCTGCAAGCCAGATGTGACATCACTAGTGGACATGCCTCCTGTCAACCAGCGAGTTTTCCTGACCCATCAGGAAGGACTCTGGCCTTCTCTTCCTGTTCCCAAGCCCTCCCCTTCCTGACCGGGTTTTCTTAAAATTTTCTATGCATGGAATCTCCGACGCCATTTCTTCCGACACGCTCTGATGGACGGGGGATTTGGTCTGAGGGCGCATTCCAATAAAGCCTTGCCAAGTGGCTTAGTTCATCTTCTCCTGGTCGTGTAATCTTTACAATTCTAGGCACCACTTGTTGTGGACTAGGTTAACACGAGTGACACCATCTTAGCAAAGGCATCCATTTTAGTTCCTTATGACCCTGTGCTGAACCAAGAGCTTTGTCAGTTACAAATAATCATGGAAATTACTGAATGTGTCAGTTACAAATGATCATGGAAAGTACCAAATGTGTGCATAATGCATGCTTTGCCTTATATGCATTGTTTTGCCAAGGGCTCAATTTAGCTTCAGGACCCTTGCTTGCTTGCTGCTATGCCAACAAGAATGTGTTTTTCACCTTTAAATACTTTGAAATGCTCAGGCTTGGTGCTGTTCCCTGTGGAGACAGTTCAGGTCCCATAGGAAGAAGTCACAGGCTGGCTAATAAAGACATCACTGGGACTGGTCAGCTAATAAAGACTCTCCAATTTGGACATCACTGAGACTTGGTGCATTTTCTGAACAGTCTGCCCCATAACATACTCTAGAGGTCTGATGTAAAATGTCCCTGAAAATCTTATTTCAGTCTTGAAGGCGCATGAGATTTGATAAGGTAACTTAGGGCTAATAAACCTTGTATTACCAGTTTTTAGATGAACACTCCTTAAGAGGTTAACATGCTTGTGTGCAGAATTGAGCAAGGACCTGACCTTAAGTTGAAAGCAATAAAGAAACAAATTCAAGTAAAGTCAGAGAGGCCAAGCTGTATCCTGCTTTCAGTTACACTTTGGGCATCTGTAGGCCTAAGAGTCACTACTTTAAGCAAATGCAGCCTAATTCCTTGTTTGAGGAGGGCACATTAGAAAATCTTTTGCATTGGCTCACAGAAACATGGTTTGAGAAGGATAAAAAGATGGGGGATGAAAAACTTTTGATTCCTGGGTGGCCATGTGATCACCCATGATATTGAGCCACAGCTATATTGAGTTACTGAAGATAAAAGTTACTAATGGAATTTAGAAGTGTATCCAACTTCTGGGGAGTTGGTTCACTGGGTGCAAAAAGAAATACAAACTAATCAAAAAACAAAATATAAACTGGGCGCAGTGACACATGACTGAGACAGGAGAATCACGAGTTCAAAGCCAGCCTCAGCAACAGTGAGGTGCTAAGCAACTCAGTGAGACTCTGTCTCTAAATAAAATACAAAATAGGACTGGGGATGTGACTCAGTGGTCGAGTGCCCCTGAGTTCAATCCCTGGTACAAAAAAAACAAAACAATAATATACAATTCCTTAGTTATTGTTATCTATAATGGCTAGAATGAAATTAAAAGAGTGCTGGATCTCACCTTGAGGCTAGACCAAACTCAGATTGGTCTAAACTCTGGCCATCAGATTTGGAGCTGTTCGCTTCACCCAAGGAAAAATTATACAGGAACAGCAAAATATATTTTTGAGACTTGTCACTACAAAGAGGGTAGTGAGTGCACAGGAAAAACAAAAATAATAAACTGTTGAGACTAGAGTGCATAATGTAAAGAAATTATTTAAAGCCAGGCGTGATGGTGCTTTGGGAGGCTGAGACAGGAGAATTGAGACTTCAAAGCCAGCCTCAGCAACAGCAAGGTGCTAAGCAGCTCAGTGAGACCCTGTCTCTACATAAAACACAAAATAGGGCTGGGGATGTGGTTCAGTGGTAGAGTGCCCCTGAGTTCATTCCCTGGTACCAAAAAAAGAAAGAAAGAAAAAGAAATTATTTAATTCATAGATCATATCATTAGCTTCCTGAGGAGTCTTTCCTCAAATTGATTCTGAGAGTAATTTAGGAGAGGTATTATTTGGTTTTAAAGGCTGCTATGTGGAAAAGCATGTGTGGATTGATGCAAGACCCATGTCATACTGTGGCACAATTGAATATGAATGTATGTGATTCAGATATATGGAAGGTTAGTCCCAAGGAAATAGTCACCTGCTGGACTGAGTAGGATTCCAGGACTCCTCTTCTTTCTCCTCCTCCTGCTCTGTGTTGTTGGGCAGGGAAATCCCTAAGGTGCCTTCTGTAAACCCACTTGGCCTGCTTACAACCTCCCTGTAGTCTTGACCCAGTCTACCCTCAACTTTTTCAAACCAGACTTTGGGGTCAAAGCCAAATTAGAAGTGTCCTCCTCATGTGGACCTCAGTGTCACAAGGAATGCTACTGCCACACATGAAGAGGCCAAACAATACGTGTTTTATAAAACACTATTCCAATGGCAGCCACACAGAGACTCAGGTGGGCATTTCTATCCTCAGCAATGGCAGGAGTGGAGACTTTGAGTCTTTGGGAAAGTCTTAGATGAAGCAGCAGATTTATGGCTATGACAGCAAGTTTAGCATTTTGGGGAAGGACTTCCTGTTCATCTCCCCTTTCTTTTCATGTGTGAGCATTTTTGCTTTGAGTGGGAGTGGTCAGTCAGTCTGTCTGGAAACAAATGTTACATCTGTCCTAGTAATGCCACATATTGTATTTGAGAACACATAGTTGGAAGAGCAGGGGTGGGAAGTGGAAGAAAACACAAACTATGGGAGTAACAAGTTTAGACCCCAGGAGTTTGTCATTAGTCCTTTGTGGTGATTCTTCAATGGTTTTGTTATTTAATCAATTTTATTCTTTATCCTTCTGGAAATATTAAGATGAAGGTATCTTGCTTTAGTGATACACCTGTTTTTTGAGCCTGGTAAGATTGTTTGAGAGAGGGCAGAGGTAAGGAAGAACACATATGCCAATTCTTATTGGGTATCAAGCTGAGTCAAGGGTTGGAGAGCAGGAAAAAACATGGCATAATTTTTGGGGGAGATAGTGGAGATTGAATCTAGGGATGCTTAAATGCTGAGCTATATTCTTGGCCCTTTTTTATGTTCTATTTTGAGACAGGGTCCCACCAGTTTGCTAAGTTGCTGAGGCTGGCTTCATTCAAACTTTTGATCCTCCTAACTTGGCCTACCGAGTGGCTAGGATTACAAGCATGTGCCACTAGACCCAGCTCATGGCATACATTTACTGGCTTACAGGCTATGAGTTAAGGTCTCAGTAGTGCATTTTCCATTTTTGTTGGTGGAGGGAATGTCTGTCTCAAGAGGACCAAAAACTCCACTATGCTGCCATTTTCTGAACACATATCTTATGAAGAGTGTCGAAGTTTGTTTATGCATGTACAGATTATCTATTACTTCATATTTTCTTATTTTCAATTAATATAGAAGAAATAAGGATAAATAGAAGATAAACAGGAAAAGAGGACTTTAAACAGGAAAGAGGACTTTAAACAGGAAAGAGGACTTTAGTTTTAAAGCTAAAAATTCCATGAACAACCTCTCCTATACTCCCCATTCCTGTTTTTTCTCCAGGCCTAAATTCTTAAGAAGTCTAATAAATCTTAGAGTATTGTAAATCCACTTCATTAGTACCTATATACTTTGTTAATTTATAGAAGGTATTTTTAGACTAATTGAAAGAAACCTAAAAAGGGATATTTTTAGAAACTCATGGTAGGAGTATAGACCATATTAACATATTAAATAGATAATGTTCTAAGGATTCTGAAAAGAAACAGAACACCATGGCCTTTTCTGTGCTCCACAATCAAAAGAATCCAGTTTATTAAGCAAATGCCACTCTACATACCTTTCATGCTCACCATTTACAAAGGTGCCTGTAATTAACTTATGGTACTGGGGATTGATTCTAGGGATTCTCTACCACAGAGCTATATCCTGAGCCCTTAATTATTTTTTTAAGGTAGGGTGTTATTAACTTTCTCAGGCTGGCCTTGACCTTGTAATCCTCTTGCCTTAGTCTCTAGAGTAGATTGGATTACAGGCATGTGCCACAAAGTCCAGCTAAAGTTTCCTTCAAAAGAAGAAGCCTGAGACCCCAAAAGCACATCTTACTTTTCACCACCTTCACTCTCTCTCATTTGAGAGTGTATCCTGCTCACTGCCTACCCTCCTGAATAAGTCTCTGCTTATGCCTCTTTTGATGTGTCCTCAATTTCCTTTTTGTGGTGTGAATCAAGAACCTGACTGGGCTGAGATTCTTTCTCCCTTCTGGGGAATTTCTCCAGTGATACAGTTACCCTTCCTCACACCTCAGACCCCACCCCCTGTTTTCATTCCATAAATATCCCTAAATGCTATCCTCAGGCAGGCAGATTTGAGTCCAAGTATTCCCCCTCCTCATGCTAGGATGCTTTGTGAATTAAATCATTTTACAAAACTCATTGCCTCAGGGTTGGGCATAGTGTGTGACAGGTGAAGATAAGACTGGTTCAGTAATATGCTAAAGAATGGAAGCATGCTTTTATCTCTTTATACAATATGGAAAAGATAAATATATTTGTGTATGTTAATACAAAATTGTGTTATGAAAACTCATGTTTCTAAGCCGGGCGCAGTGGCTCAAGCCTGTAATCCCAGCACTTAGGGAGGCTGAGACAGGAGAATCATGAGTTCAAAGCCAGCCTCAGCAACGGCGAGGTGCTAAGCATCTCAGTGAGACCCTGTCTCTACATAAAACACAAAATAGGGCTGGGGATGTGGCTCAGTGGTTGAGTGCCCCTGAGTTCAATCCCCAGTACCAAAAAAAAAAAAAAGAAAAATACTGACGTGAAATGGTTCAAAATTGCTCTTTAAGTTTTCATCAGAAATTAAGGTTATTAAAAGTTAAAATTTTCAAATTAATGATAATTAAAACTAGAGATGATAAAGAAAAGAAGAAATGATGTGTTTTGGCAGGAAAAATTCTAAGAAAGGCATGAAGGTGTGTTTTTCATTATGAAACAGTAAGTTTGGGTTCATGGTCATTTCTGAATGAAAGCAGGCAAGCATGAGTGGGTAAAACTGAAATTATGATATGCAATTTGAATGAACTCAATAAAATTAGTCCAAGTCATAATACCTATAAATGATTTAATAAGCAGTGCTTTGCAATTGAATTGGGGAAATAAAATTGATTTTTGAAAGGATATAAAACACTGAGCCTCTTGCTTGCTAAGCATGTGCTCTACCACTGAGCTATACCCTCAGCCCAACAAGTTAATTTCTAAGTGCAATGAGGAGTTTGTTTATCTAACTCTTATGGTAGGAATAGATTAAAATAACAAAATAAGAAGTGAGTAGATAAGTAAATAAATTAAATAAACATCTGATAAATGACATAAAGAAAATACACAAGGAATTGGCCATGGATGAAAGTGTCACATTTCTTTGTAGTATAGTTTAAGGTCTGGTATTGTGATGCCTCCTGCTTCACTCTTCTTGCTAAGGATTACTTTGGCCATTCTGGGTCTCTTATTCTTCCAAATGAATTTCATGATTGCCTTTTCCATTTCTATAAGGAATGATGTTGGGATTTTAATTGGAATTGCATTGAATCTATATAGTACTGCGGGTAGTATGGCCATTTTAATAATATTGATTTTGCCTCTCCAGCAGCATGGAAGATCTTTCCATCTTCTAAAGTTGTCTTCAATTTCTTTCTTTAGTGTCCTGTAGTTTTCATTGTAGACGTCTTTCACCTCTTTTGTTAAATTGATTCCCAAGTATTTTATTTTATTTTTTTGAGGCTATTTTGAATGGGGTAGTTTTCTTAATTTCTCTTTCAGAGGATTCATCACTGATGTATAGAAATGCAATTGATTTATGAGTGTTGATTTTATATCCTGCTACTTTGCTGAATTCATTTATTAATTCTAGAAGTTTTCTGGTGGAATTTTTTTGGATCCTCTAAGAATAGAATTATGTCATTGGCAAATAACGATAGTTTGAGTTCTTCTTTTCCTATTTGTATCCCTTTAATTTCTTTCATCTGTCTAATACTGCAAAGCTATAGTAACAAAAACGGCATGGTACTGACACCAAAATAGACATGTAGACCAATGGTACAGAATAGAAGACACAGAGAAAAACCCACTTAAATACAATTATTTTTACTAGACAAAGGAGCCAAACACATACAGTGGAGAAAAGATAGCCTCTTCAACAAATGGTGCTGGGAAAACTGGAAATCCATATGCAGCAAAATGAAACTAGACCCCTATCTCTCACCATGCACAAAATTCAACTCAAAGTGGATCAAGAATCTAGGAATTAGACCAGTGCCCCTGTGCCTGATAGTAGGCCCCAAAAGTAGGCCCAAATCTTCATCATGTCAGCTTAGGATTACTTAACAAGATTCCTATTGTGCAAAAAGTAAAATCAAGAATCAATAAATGGGATGGATTCAAACTAGAAAGCTTCTCAGCAAAAGAAATAATCAATGAAGTGAACAGAGAGCTTACATTCTAGGAGCAAATTTTTCCCCCACACACATCAGATAGAGCACTAATCTCCAGGATACATAAAGAACTCAAAAAACTTAACACCAAAACACCAAACAACCCAATCAATAAATGGGCTAAGGAGTTAAAGAGACATTTCTCAGAAAATACACAATTGATCAACAGACATATGAAAAAAAGGTTCAATGTCTCTAGCAATTAGAGAAATGCAAATCAAAACTACTCTAAGATTTTTATCTCATGCCAGTCAGAATGGCAATTATCAAGAATACAAACAACAATAAGTATTGGTGAGGATGTGGGGAAAAAGGCATGTTCATACATTGCTGGTGGGACTGCAAATTGGTACAACCAATCTGGAAAGCAGTATGGAGATTCCTTAGAAAATTTGGAATGGAACCACCATTTGACCCAGTCATCCCCTCCTTGGTCTATACCCAAAGGACTTAAAAACAGCATACTACAGTGACACAGTAACTTCAATGTTTCTAGTAACTCAATTCACAACTGCTAAACTGTGGAAGCAACCTATATGCCCTTTGATAGATGAATGGATAAAGAAACTGTGGTATATATACACAATGGAATATTACTCAGCAATAAAAGAGAATAAAATTATGGCATCTGCAGGGAAATGGATGGAGTTAGAGAATATCATGCTAAGCAAAGTAAGCCAATCCCAAAAAGCCAAAGGCCAAATGTTCTCTCTGATAAGTGGATGCTGATCCATAATGGGGGAGGAGGCATGGGAATAATGGAGGAAATTTGGTCAAAGAGGAGGGAGGTGGGAAGGAGCATGAGGGTAGGAAAGACGGTGGAATGAGATGGACATCATTCCCCTGACTTCATGTATGATTGCATATATGGTGTGATTCTACATCATGTACAACTGGAGAAATAAAAAGTTGTGCTCCATCTGTGTACAACGAATCAAAATGCATTCTACTATCATGTATACCTAAGTAGAATAAATAAATTAAATTTAAAAAAAGAAAAAAAAATAAAGTGTCACATTTCTATTTAGACTTATCATGGTCAGAGACAGACATTGTGAGAAGTTCACATGAAATGTCTTATTAAAAGTATGAAAAGGAGTGCCACTCAAAGGAACTCATCATTCTTTCACTGTATTACATTTGCAAAGGCTTTGACAGCAGGTAAATATTCATAATGCACAAAGGCCAGAGTGGCTAGCATGAATGCACAGAGTCTCTAGACTTTTCTTCTCATTATGCATCACACTTTCCTACTTCTTATTTACTGGTTAGTTTTGATGGGATGCTAGACATCATGAATCTTATGCTATTTTTGCTGGGCTGTCTATAGTATACAGCATGCAGTCTGGAGGGGACAGAGGAAAGAATAATAGAATTAACAGAATCTGAAAGCACAAGGAGAGTAGACTTCACAAACAAAAAATATCCAGCAATGCAGACATCTGTGGGAAAAATTACAAAAGATCTAATGCTTATACCATTATAGTGACAGAGGACAGAAGAAGGAATGTGGGCAGAAAGGATATTTGCTTAAACAACAGATGTCCACTTGAGAGGATGGAGTAAATGCACTAACACAAAAACATGTACTCAAATGTTCAGAGCAGCATTTGTCATAATAAGCAATAAGTAGAAGTAACACAAGTGTCCATTAATTGAGGAATGGATAAAGAAAATGTGGCATATTTATATAATCATATATTATTTGGTCATGAAAAGGAACACACTGATATATTCTACAGTATAAATGAATCTTGAAAATATTATGCTTGGTGAAAGAAGTGAGGCACAATAGACCCAATATCACATGATACCATTTTAATAAAATGTCCTACGTAGGACATCAATAGAACAAAAAAGGAGATTCATGGTTCTGGGCGCTGATGAAAGGGGAAAATGGGGAGTGACAACTAATAGGTATGGGGATGCTTTTCTTTTTAGAGTGTTTTAAATTTCCTGGACTTAGTGATGATGATTGTACAACCTTATGAATATACCTCAAACCACTAAATTAAACACTTTATAATGACAAATTTTATAAATTTGAGTTATATCTCAGTTTAAAAATAAAGGATGAAACATTCTTGAATTTGGTAAAAGAATTTAATAAGTCAATCAAATTCAAACAGGATAAACCCAAAGAAATATACAAGAATCCTTGCAATTAAACCAAACACTAAAAATAAAGAAATACTCATGAAAGCAGCCAGAGAAAAATGACTACCTTCAGGGGAACCCCACTTGAAGCTGAAACCAATTATGAGACATGGAATACAACCCTTTCCAACAGAAGCCAGAGGAGGTGGTACAACATTTTTCAAGTTCTGGAAAATAACTCAAATGAAAATAGCTATTTACCCTAAACACTCAAGAAACAGAAAGCAAAAATGGACAAATGAGATTACATCAAATTAAAAAGTTTCTGCACAGAAAAATAAACACCAATACAGTGAAGAGACAAAGTACAGAACAAGAGAAAATATTTGCAAAGTATTCATCTGACAAGGTGTTAATATCCAGAATACATAAGGAACTCAAAAGTCAATAAAAATAATATAATTAAAAATGGGCAAAAGATCTAAACAGATATTTCTTTAAAAAAACATATGGCCAACAAGTATGTGAAAAAATACTCCACGCTAATCATGACGGAAATGCAAATCAAAACTGCAATAAGGTATCATCTCACTCCAGTTAGAATGCCTATTGTCAGAAAGACCAAAAAGGATAGTGAAGATGTGGAGCAAAGGGAATCCTTCTATCTTATTGGAGAGGATGAGGATATAAATTTGTATAGCCACTATGGAAGGCAGTATGTAGGTTTCTCAAAAAATTAAAAATAGAACCACCTCTCCTGGTCTTCCATTATACCCTATGCAGTAATTAAGCATTTACCCATTCCACAAAAATTACCTAATTGTGTTTAGAACTCTTTCATTTTAGTCTGAAGTGCTGCATCTGGAACTTAGTTAATGGGCACTGAATGAAATGGACACTGGATAAAATTGCTCAACCAGCAGAATCAAGACTTCTTGCTCTCAGGTACAAGGAGACTAAATTCTTTCCTCCCACTGATCTTCATGTTCTGTGCCAGCCAGCTGTTGACACATAGTTTAGGAAAGTCAAGGTCCAGAGATAATTCAAGGATCCTCTGTTTTACTTCTCAGGGCTAAGAGACATCTGTGTCAAGGATGGGAGATCTGAACATCGTGGGCTGCGGTCTCTGCTGTGCTTTGGTGCAGAGCCTGACAGACTTCCCTGGGCATTGTTTGGTAGACTTTTTGTGGTGTCAGGTGCAGGGATCCTTGTGCCAACACCTTCAGACGGATTTCAGTCCAGGCTCCAGGCTCAGAGCTCAGATTTGACCCCTGCCCCTATTCTGCCCAGAGCTCTGCATCTAAGGCTGCACAGAGCGGTAGGAAGAGTGGGGCATCTCAGATCATCTGCCTCAGGGAGATGGGCTCCCTGCCCTACATCAGGTAACTCATCCCAGCTACCTATGGGACTGCTCAAGTCCATGGCCCAGTCCGCCCTTCCAGGAGTTCAGGCCTTTCCTCATGCCCAGTGTGGCTTTCCCATCACCCTGAATGGTCTTAGTAGAGAGCCTCCTAGACCTTCCCCCATGTCTATTCTGTCAGTTAAGCATGGGTATTCCTGGCCATAGGCCCTGGGAGCATTATGTGGACTGAGACATCCTCCTGGTCCTTAAACATTTAGGAGACTCTTCTCATTAACTCCCTTTTCAAGCTTCTTTCCTCCCAGCTCTTTCTTATGCAGAAAGCCCCCTTACCTTGTGCTGCTGGGGGTCTTTACATTGAGTCTAGTACAAAAAAATCCAGGGTTGTGGCTATAGGCAAGGTGCTCCAGTACTGCATCCTATTTCCTTCCTGGACTCTCTGTATGGAATACCTCAACTATTGTGGAGCCCCTTCTCTGACTTTCCCTGACCCCCAGCGCTTAGCCTTGCCCTGTTTCTGTCTGTCCTCAGCTTCAGGTTCTGACTGAGGAAGACTGGGATAACCCTGGTGTTGGGAGAACCTGGGTGGAGCCAACTGGGGCTGCAGCTCTCCTTACCTGAGGCTCCCTTAAGAGAAGCCGTGACTGTGATGGGCTTCCTGTAGAGGATTATAGAGTAACTTTCTGGTCCTTACAGCTTGAGGAAGCCAACACTTTCATATTATTACTGTTGTATCTTTCTCCCTGCAGTTGCTGCCTATCCTGGAAAGGAATCGTGGGCATCTTTTTCCTGCCAATTATCTTATCAGGTTTTGCTTCTTGCCCTAAATGTAAAGATGGAAAAATGAATTGGTCTTCGTGCAGGTTTGCCTGAGTGGGGAACTTGAGTGGGTAACAGGGAAGCTTTTCTCTCTTTTACTGGAGAAAGTAATATGCTCACAAGGAAGATCCTGCAAACAGGAACTTCATTTTCTTGAAGGTTGCCCCAGGTTCTCCTGTCTATCTCCCTTCTTTCTTCCTTCCCCTTTCCATGCAGGTCTAATTGGTCTCATCTGACTCCTCTCACCCTGAAGAAACGATCTGAGGGACTTGTTGGAAGGTGTGAACACTTCACCTTGGAGGGTAATAAGTTCTTCATCTTTGGGGGCTCCATCCACTACTTCCGAGTGCCCATGGAGTACTGGAGGGACCGCTTGCTGAAGCTGAAGGCCTGTGGCTTCAACACTGTTACCACGTGAGAGCTTCCCCTCAGCCTCCATCATCAACTTACCCTATGGGGCTCCTGGAATATGCATCCCGGCTCAGAGCAGCCTCTCGTTTTGGAGTGCAGTATAAGGAGCTATCTCCAGAACAGTCATTTACAGCACATTCCTTTTATGCTTAAATGTCGAGGTATCAGCTACCATACTTTCCTCAGTGACCAAAGTTTTGGATAGGGGTTAATAGGACAAATATAAGGTAGCAGATTATTTATCAGGAATCTGTCTAATTGGGGGTTCATTTAATCCCTCAGGAGCACTCAGTTTAATTACATGCTTGTTGCATACTTACAGATGAATATAAACAGGCATACAGAGTTTAAAAACACCTTCCATTTATGTATGTGGATAAGAACATGTAGAGGAATAGCATCAGTATCACAAAATGAACAAGTAAGGAAATACCAGCATCACTAAGTGAAGTTTAATGGCCTTAAGGGAACAAACACTGCAGGGTAATGATTGAGATGTAGGGATTTAGAGTCCGATACACATGGTCACCAGCACAGTTCTGCCTCCTACTGACCCTCTCCTGTCAGGCCTAGCACTTTCCATTGTAAACAGACATAAGGTTGTCTCATAAGGTTGTGTTGATGATTAAAGGAGATAAAAGCTTTATCTTATTTATATGGAACAAGCCTATCACAATGCTTAGCATGTGCATGTCTTCATCAGTGGTGGCAGAAGAAATTTAAACCCAGTTTAGTCAATTAGAAGAATTGAAATATAAATGAGCATGAATTCCTATGATTAAGCATATAGTGACAAAACAGCCTGCATGTGGTGTGTGCTGATGATCAGGCACTTTCTATCATGCTCATAATCACTTGCTCTTCAGGACTGTCCCGTGCGATGGATAGCACAACTTCCAATGTGCCAGAGAACAGACTGACCACATTGGGATTTATTAGTTCACTCAGGTTGCTGTGGAATGTGAAGTGCAAGCAGTGTGGGCGGAACCCACATTCCATACTAGGGATAGAGCCCTTCCCAGAATGCCTTGTGGATGTGCCTGGGGAGCTCTGAGTATGTATACTCCCTGAAGTCATACCTGGAGTTCTTCCTGTGCAGATAACCAGTCAAATAAAAACCACACTCAAACAATATTCACACTGAATTACCAGACCTATTTCCACCTAATCGTGAAACTCAAAAGTCGGGAGTCAATCATGGTGGGTGAAGAGTGTCCTAAAGAGAAACTTCTGCAGAAGATTGCATTGTTCAGTTTACATGCAAGTTTACATTGTTCAGTTACATGCAAGTATATGGTTACTTCAAGTGAACCATGCTTCTGAAGGTCAGAGGGAAGGCAGGGAAGACCACTATTAGGATTATGATTCTGCTGTTTCCAGAAAACGGAATTGTTTATTCTATATAGCTGACACTATCAAGTAGGATGACCAATTTATACTTATGTAGTACTTATATATAGCCAGGAGTGCTCTAAACCCTGGACAACATTAATTCAATCTGCCTCATAGCAATCATCTATGGCGAGTGGTGGTATTATTATCTTTTGTAGATAAGAAGAATCTGTCCAAGACAGGTTAAGTCACTTTCCCAAAGTCACACAGTGACTGAGGCATAGGTAGTCATAGCAGAGCTATGTTTTATCTCACTCAAACTGCAGGGACAATGGCTACACCATTTGGTTGCCTCTCATGACCATAGACTTTTATTTTTAATTTTTTTTGGAGAGGGTACTGGGGATTGAATTCAGAGGTACTCATCCACTGAGCCACATCCCCAGCCCTATTTTGTACTTTATTTAGTGGCATAGACTTTTAGAGATTGAAGATTACACTGTGGAACGTTTATTGTAAGGTCATGTTCTAAAATTTAAGTGTTCTTCAAAGGACTTTTTATGACGCACAATACATTTTTCTGTTTCTTGATCACATTTTTGTTGTCATTAATTCAAAAGATCTGTTGTTTTCATGGTTAAGCCATGGAGCTTCTATTGGTTAATATCAGGAAAAAATAAAGGCAATTTTTTGCTTTTGTTTTCATTTTTGTTTTTTAGATGCTGGGATTGAACCCAGGGTCTTGTATATGTTACATAAGCTCTCTACCCCCAGCCCAAAGGCAGTCCTGAGAATCTCACACTTATTACATTGCATGTATCAATTCAGTTTTTCTATACTTATCTTTTAAAGCAGTGACATTGACAGTTTTTCTAAAATTCAATGAAACTTACAGTCCTGGGATGAATTTTATTTACTCATGTTTACCTATGATTGTAAGAGAAATTGATTTGAAATTTTATTTCAGTTAGTGTTCTTGTTCAGTTTTGATATTAATCTTATAAGTAAGCTCATAAAATTAGTAAATCTTTTTCTACTCATTGATAATATTTTCAAAGGAATTATCTTTGCTCTGTTTCTTAAAATTCACATGTCAAACTCTGTGATCACTATCTTTTGTGGCTGTGAGGGTTAGATTTATAGGACCTTGAATGTTTTTTTTTTTTTTTTTTTTTTTTTTTTTTTTTTTTTTTTTTTTTTTTTTGGTACTGGGGATTGAACTCAGGGGCACTCAACCACTGAGCCACATCCTCAGCCCTATTTTTTTTGTGTTTTTTTTATGTAGAGGCAGGGTCTCACTGAGTTGCTTAGCACCTCGCCATTGCTGAGGCTGGCTTTGAACTCGCGATTCTCCTGTCTCAGCCTCCCTAAGTGCTGGGATTACAGGCTTGAGCCACCGCGCCCGGCTAGGACCTTGAATGTTTATTGTCATTTTTTCTATTTCTTCTGAGTATATCCTATATTTCTTAATATGTGTTTTCCTTTCTAATTTCTTGGACTGACTGGGACTTTGAAAAATCTTCCTTCCCTGTACTCACTGCATTGTGTACTTGGGCTATTTTTCTTACTTAGTCCTATCTAATTTTTAAATTCTTTCAAACAACTGGCTTGTAGCTTTGTTAATCACATGTGTCTTTTTGGTTTTCTATTTCACAATTTCTGAGTTCTGTGTAATTTCCTCTCTCCTACCTTATTTGATTTGGTTCCTTCCCTCATTGTCTTCCTCGCCCTGAGTCTCCTTCTCCTTTACTTGTTTCCCTCTTCACCTCCCCTTCTTCCTTTTCTTCCTCTTCTTCTTCTTTTATGACTTGAATATTTAGCTCATTTTCCTTCTAGGAGTTTCTGTTTTATAATGTGGCCATTCAGAGATATGAATGTTTTTCCTAAGTATTGCTTTAGTTACATATCCCACAAATCTTGTTATACTGTGCTTTCAAAATCATTTAGTTAAAATATTTCATAAGTTTTATTGCATTTCCTTCCTTGACCCTTTAGCAGTTTGGAAATGTGCTTTCTGTTTTATTTGTTTGTCTTACTTTTTATTATTTTAAACTGTCATTTTTCTAATTTAGTCACCTTTTTCTTGAGATCATAAACTATGTGACATGCACTTCTGGCATTTGGAATTTGTTTAGTGACTACAACTGTTCCAAGCATTTGAAAATATATATAAATGCTCCATATATTGCCTATTGGGTCTTTAAAATATATTTATAGATCCTGCATTTTAATTGTGTTATTGAAATCAATATCCTTATAATATTTTCTGCTTATTATCTTTGTTTCTTAGGTATTTTAATCCTTTCACTATGACTGTGAAATCAATTTATCCATTTCCTCTCTAATTCAGTCAGCTTCTCCTTTACTAGAAGCTATTTTATTAAGAGCATAGAAAGTTGAAGCTGGGCACAGTGGCACGTGCCCAGCACTTTGGGAAGCTGAGACAGAAGAATCACGAGTTCAAAGCAAGCCTCAGCAACCGCGAAGTGCTAAGCAATTCAGTGAGACCCTGGCTCTAAATAAAACAGAAAATAGGCCTGGAGATGTGACTCAGTGGTTTAGTACCCCTTAGTTCAATCCTTGGTACAAAAACAAACATAGAAGGTTGAATAGTACATTTTGTGGATGGAATTATTTTTATTTAAGGCCATTCACTTTATCTATTTGCTAGTATCGCCTTAAAATCATTTGCATACTACCAGTTTTACTACTGTAATTTTGCCTTATAGATCTCTTTCTTCATCTTTCTGTTTTCAGCAATTTTCCTTAAAGTCACGTTTAAGTAGCTTTTAGCACAACATCAATACAACTTTTATACATTTCCTTTGACTCTGCAGACTCAGCCCTCTGAGGAAGGACCTTGGTAGGGGCCCTTCTTCTTGAAGTAAAGACTGAAACCTCCTGAATTGCATCTCCCTTGTCCTCATAGAAACTCCTCATCTCTTCTTTGGTTAATTCTTAGTAAGAATTATCAGGCAGACGTGCACATTTTTATTGTGCTTTTTCTTTTTCTTTATATTTTTAATGAGTATTATAAAGAATGGGGTGGTGAACGAGAGAAATTAAATACAAATCTAAGGAATCTAGAATCCAAGGATAGTTGACACCTTGGACCACATTTGGGCAATAGAGAAAGAAAGTGTTGAAGACAGTCATTGTTCTTGTAATAGAGGTTATTTTCCATTGGAAACTAACTCACTGAAACATAGAGCTACTCTAGGGTTTGACTTACTTTGGGACTGATGTAACAACTGGAAGAAATAGATAAGGTGCTCATTGTACTTTCCTATTCCTTCCCCAGCTATGTCCCATGGAACCTCCATGAACCAGAAAGAGGCCAATTCTACTTCTCTGGGAACCTGGACATGGAGTATGTGTTGCTACTGTTTCTGTGACCTGGCTTGGGGCAGGAAGCAGAGAGGTGGCTGCTTGAGGTTGATTAGGAACTCTAGGGGTACTTTCACTTTGCTTTGAGAACCAGAGAGGACCTGAGGTCTGGATACCTGATCTCAGGATGCTGTAAGAGGCTCAGCACCCAGGTCTTGGGTGCTCCCCAGGAATGACCTATCACCCAGGGATTTATGGCTATATAGGATCTAGCCCCACTTCTCCACTATAGGCCAGAGGGGTCAAGATCCCTGGAGCTGTCCAACTCTGCAGTGGGGTTTAGCTACCTGGTTGGGAGCTGACTATCTTCTATATTATCATGGTTATTACTGGGGACAGACCCTACAGGATGCATTTTTTTTTAAGTTCCATGGTGCTGGGTGGATGGTCCTGATGCCCATAGCTAATACGAACACAGCTCCCAGGGCCTCTAGTGTCCCACTTAGTGGACTAATTCCATGCTCTGCTGGGCTGGGCTGGGCTGGGCTAATTCTTCTTCACTCCAGTCTAGTTGAGAGCAATTGGAAGAGTGGGAATCTCTGATACCTTGTCATGTGTATGGGCTTCTACCCAGGCAGCCTTCTCTCTGCACTGTCATGAGAGGGGCTGACTTTGTTTACCTCCCTAGAGCCTTTGTCCTGTTGGCTGCAGAAGTTGGACTGTGGGTGATTCTGCGTCCAGGACCCTACATCTGTGCAGAGGTTGACCTTGGGGGCTTGCCCAGGTGAGCGCGGCCCTGAGTCCAAGAGCTATAATTTAGTAATGCGTTTCACTTCACAAAAATAACACTTCAGTCAGATTATAATGAAATTCACCTTCATGGACTGAGCAAGTATTTTTTTTGTTGTTGTTTGTTTGTTTTTTTTTCTTTCGCTGTGCCATGTACTTCATATTCTCTCCTGTGAAGGCTGCAGTGGTGTTGGGAGTTGTGGGCACTGCTGTTATCCCATTTCACAGGTGAGGACTCCAGATGTGGGTCCTGGTAATTGACAATAAGAGGTAAGAGGGAGCAGCAGTAATAGCTTCTTAGATTCCACTCCTACACAGGAGGAGCTGTGGCCACCTCTGTTCTTATGGGATGGGAAGGAAGGGACCAGAAGTTTTAGAACAGAAAACGTTTGGACAACTGCTGGGCTTCTTCTGGCACACTCAGATCTTTCTCTGATTTATTGAAGACAGGCCAACATTTCCACCCATGAAGAACTTAGCCCGTCTACCAGCCTTTTCTCTTTTCTTGCCTCTTACTAGTTGTGATGCTGGCCTTCTACCCAGATCACTCAGACTCAGGGTGAGAAACCAGGAATGTTTCTCTGTAATCCCTCTGAGCTGACAGGTCCCTGTTGCATCCTGGCTCTGTCTTTGCTTGATCAGTTATTCCCAGGGTGAGAGGAAGACTTTATTTTATCTCAGAACTCCTTCCATTCAATGCAGGAGAAGAAACAGCCTTTTTTTTTTTTTCCTATGGGTGTATCATAGTTATACATAGCAGTGGGATTCATTGTTACATATCCATACATGCACATAACATTATTGGATCAGTTTTATTCTTTAGTACCTCCCCTTTCCCTCTCCTCTTACCTCCTCTGGTCTCTTTCTCTTCTCTACTTGTCTCACTTCTATTTTCATGAGATCCCCCATGTAAGTGTATAAGTATTCCTTTTCCCACACATTCTCACTAGCATATATTATTGTTTGTAGTCTTGAGGACTGCCATTCTAACTGGAGTAAGATGAAATCTAAGTGTAATTTTAATGTGTATTTTCCCAATTGCTAAAGATGTTGAACATTTTTTTCATATACCTTTTAGCCATTTGTGTTTCTTCTTTTGAGAAATGTCTGTTTACTTCCTTTGCCTATTTATTGATCGAATTATTTGTTGTTTTTTAGCATTGAGTCTTTTTGAGTTCTTTACATATTCTGGATATTAATCCCCTGTCTGAGAAGTAGCTGGGAAAGATTTTTCCTACATAGAGAGCCTACATAGGCTCTCTCTTCATGTTCTTAATAATTTTCTTTGCTATGCAGAAGCTTTTTAACTTGATGGCGTTCCATTTTTGATTATTGGTTTTATTTCTTAAACTGAAAGAGTTTTGTTGAGGAAGTTGATACTTGGACCTATATGAAGGAGTGTTGACTCTATGGTTTTTTCCCAGCAGTTGCAAGATTTCTGGTATAATTTCTAACCCCTTTAATACATTTTGATTTGACTTTTGTGCAGGGTGAAATATTAGAATTCAATTTTATTCTCCTACACATGGATATCCAGTTTTTCCTGCACCATTTGTTTAAAAGGCTATTTTTTCTCCAACATATGTTTTAGGTAACTTTTTTTTATTATCAGATGACTATATCTGTGTGGGTTTGTCTGTATGTCTTCTGTTCTATTCTATTGGTTCCATGTGTCTGTTTTTCAGCCAGTATATTTCTGTAGAATAATTTCAAATCAGCTATTATGCCTTCAATATTGCTTTTTTTTTCCACTTAGAATTACTTTTGCTATTCTGGGTCTTTTATTCTACTATATGAATTTTAAGATTTTTTTTCATGTCCTGTGAAAAAGGCTATTTCACCTGTGAACATTCTTGCACTGTCTCCCACATGAACACCTCATATCTATCCAAACCAAAACATGGAGATTCTGGACCTTAGAAATACAGAATCATATCATCAGTAAACAGTGAAAGTTTGACATCTTCCTTTCCTATTTTTGCTTATTTTATTTCCTTCTCTTGCTTAATTGCTCTGGCTAAAATTTCATGTACTATGTTGAATAGGAGTGGGAATAGTGGACATCCTTTTATTGTGCCTGATTTTAGGGATAATGCTTTCAGTTTTTCCCTATGCATTGTGATGTTGGCTTTGAGTTTGCCATACCTCGCTTTTATGATGTTGAGGTAAATTCCTTCTATTCCTAGTTTCTTCAGTGTTTTTATCATGAATGAGTGCTAAATTTTGTGGAAGACCTTTTCTGCATCTGTTGAAATGATTATGTGATTTTTGCAAGGATAGTTCTACATATAAAAATCATTAAAAGAAGTGGAAATTTCAGGGAAGCAATTATTCCCTTTATAGGTTGGCTGGTGGCCTGGTCCTGATTTCTGTAACTTATGATGGGGTGTTACTGGCTTCATGGTCCTACTGTGCTCTTGAAGTATCAGCTGTGACCTTATGCCTGAGGAATAGGTGCTGTGCTCAGACAATGTTCTCAGTATACTGAAATAGAATGCAGGAGGATATTCAAGGAATTCTTAAAAACAATCAAACTCATAGGATGTGTGTGTAGAAATCTGGATAGGCCCAGTCTTTTAGTCTGATGAAATGAAGTGCAAAGCTTTTCCAAGGTTCAGAGTGCCTTGAGAAGTGTATGGTGTTTTCTTCTCATCCTTACAAATCTGGAGCATGGTGTGAAAAGTTCACAGGTTTCTCTCACCTTCCTGTCTCATAATGACCTGTCCCTTCTTGCCCCCAGCTGGCTTCTGCAAGACCCCAAGCTGAAACTGAGAACAACAGACAAAGGCTTTGTTAAAGCAGTTGATAAATATTTTGATCACCTGATTCCCAGAGTGATTCCTCTCCAGGTAAAGCCCCTGACCTTTGTTTCTGACACTCACTTTGGGGAAAGAGTGTTCTGGCTCATTCACCAACCAAACAGGCCATGTCCAGCTTCTATGAGAAATACAGGTGACTTTCTTATAATTTTGGCTTTTGGACCCTCATGTCAAGCATAGAAATTTTGACTTGTCCTTGTGGCTTTGTCCAGGGCTTCCATAAAGACCTCCATGACAGAAGACAGGGACCACACAAAGAGTTGTCATGGTTTTGTCTATGAACTCAATGTTCACTAAGCTTACTGATCTGTATTGCTTGTTGCTACTTTTCATTGTCTCTGTTGTTTTAAATTGTCAGTACAAGTAGTTGGTAAAAAACTCTCAAAAGGTACAAAATAATTTTATGATAAGTAAAATTCTCCCCTTTCATCTTGTTCAAAAGCCATTTAGTTGTCTTCTTAGAAAACAACTAATTTTACCATGCTCTTGTATATCTTCCCAGAGGTTTTCAATACATACAGAAATGAATTGTACACACAAAGTATGTTTATGTATATCCTTTTCTTTACATAAAAAGTTTCCAGTGGATGTTTTTCTTTTATCACTTAATTTTTTGCCTGTATGGGGGATCAAACCACAAGCAAGTCCAGTGGTCTACCACTGAATTGCATCCCTAGTCTTTTCATTTTATTTTGAAAGAGGGCCTTGCTAAGTTACTCAGGCTAACCTCAATTTGTGATTTTGTTGCCTCAGCCTCCTGAGTAGTTGGAATTACAAGCTTGTACCACCTTGCCTGACTAAAAAATGTTTTTGAAATCTCTCATTCTTTTTTTTTCTTTTGTAGTGTTAGGAATTGAACCAAGGGCCTCACACATGCTAGACTAGGGTCCAATCCCAGCCCACTGTCCTTATTTTAAATAGCTCTATAGTGTTTCATAGCAGAATATGTCACAATTCATTTAATTAGGACTCTATTCATGGATATTATGATTTTCCAAGGTTTATATGATAATAAGTAATGTGGTTCAGATGTTGCTTTGTATTTGTGTGAATATAGTTGCTATTGCCTACATTCCAGTTTGATTTAGTTACAAAAGTGGGAAAAACACAGGCATTTTCCTTCAATATGTAGTACCTTGTCCTGATGCACCAGCAAGAAACATTCATTCTCAGAATGTTAATTTATAGCTCACAGACTAGTCCATGACAAAAAATGCTGTACATTATGCAGTTTGCAGTACAGCAATTGCTTGCTTTTTGTGGTTTGTGATTTGATAAGTAAACTATATCTGCATTTTCAGAAGAGATGCATAACTATAAATATTAGTTTAAGAGGACATTTTCTGAGGTAGCCCAAGATGGTATGAGCACCAGGATTCTTAGGTAGTAGACTGAGCTATATTAGACTCTTCTGTTTTAGGGAAGCAAGACAGGGCTATAGAGCCAGCTATGTATAATCAATTTTGAATCATGAATTGTGAGTTATTCTTAATAAGATATTTATGGAGAGAAGAATCAAAAGTTTAAAAAGAGAAGGACTAGGTTAGGTACACTGGGAATGAGGTTTCTGCAATAAAACTTTAGGAGAAATGACAATCCATTTTTCCTAAAGGAACCCTGCCTTTAGGGTGAACTTTGAGTCTAGTAGGTCTAGGGGTCTTCTTTTGTAAGAAAGCCTGAAGTCACATGTTTCTGCAGGTTTCATTCCTACAATCTAGGGAAGATCAGTGACAGCAATGACAACCTTGAGTCTTAAAACTAGAAAGACTTTGAATATTTGGGTGGGAGTACAAATAGAAATGTCACTTAGTGTTTTTATGTATTCAGCAAGCAGAACAAATTTGGGATAAATATCCCATTGAAATTATGAGAATAGGAAATCCTACTAAGAAATTGATGGGAAGCAAGAAATTCTTAAATGAATTCTAAAATGAGATGCATAGGCTTTACCTTGCTAAATTATTAGTATTTTAAAGTCATTGTATTTAATTGGCTAGTTTCATTGTTTTAATTATGATATCAATAGCTTCTTCAATGCATTTACTGGTTTACTTGTGATTTTTTTTTAAGTTTTGTTTTGTTTATAAATTTTATGAGATTAATGTGGATTCTCCTACAATGGAATTTTTAGAAATCTCTTGGTTTCAGCTGGGGAGAAGGTACTGTTCAATAATTAGAACAATTGTTCTATATTTCTTAGTTCAGAGTATTTGTGTCTGTTCAGTACTAAGAAGCAAGGCACCCTGTGGTTATTTGGGAGGGTGCCAGGTCCTGAGCAGGAACTATGGTTTCAGTCCGCAGTAGGAAGACTTTGTCCTTGCTCTTTGGAGATTACAGTCCTACATCAAGACAAACAGGCAACACAATAAGGATTATAGTGGCTATGTGAAGGAGACGCAGGAACCCCCTAACAGGCGAGTGTCCTAACAAAGTCTTCTTCAGAAAGGGAGGTTCTGGGCATGTTTTCTTGAACATTTACATTTGAATGGTGACCTGCAGAATGGAAGCCATCAGCCAGGCCAGGATAATAGTCCTGCGACCCCATAGGGTCCAGATGGCAGGAATAGAATGAGGAATATGAACAACTACAAGTGTTTGGGGGCAGTGTGAGGAGCAAACAAGGCCAAGGCAGTCTGTAAAGGAACCTACCAAGCACACTCATTCTCCCTTGTGCCCACCGAGAGCAGTGTCCCAATGTCCAAAAAGAAGCATTAACTCTATATCTGACATTTACTGTGTGGACAATAGGGACTTCTGGGTTGCTTTTCATTGGGAGTGAAGACATCAGATGTTTTCTCTCCAGAGCTCACTCTGCTTTCAGTGTGGGCAGGATCAAAAAGAAGAAAATGCATCCGAGTATGGAAAGTCACTAAATAGTAAAACCCTGAAAAGTGCTTTGATGTATCAAGACTAGGTCAGTATTGATGATTTTGGTGACATAATGTGATAAAAGTTTTATCAGGGTGGTTTGATGACAGAGCTAAAATTGAGAAGCAGATAATGTGAGTGTTGACATCTAAGGACTTTTTCAGGATGTGTGGCTTTTGAAGAGCAGAGAGTGAGAGAATTGGCTGGAGGGGACCATTCCTATACCCTCTCTGTCTATCTGATGTGGAAGTTCTAAACAGTTTTCTATGATGATGGAAGTCTGTCAGTTTGTAACTAAAAATGGAAGGTCACAAGGGAAAGGGAGTTGTGCCATAAGCAACATTCCAAAGCAGGTGGTAGATGGCAGTGGGATGCACACATGAGGGGCAACATCATGTTAGGACAGGAAGAAGGAAGGATGCCTCTCCTATGTCAGATAGGAAATTAGTTTTGGTGTATATAGAAATAGGTGGATGTAGATTTGACAGTTCATATTCAAGTAGCAAATTAATATGGGAAATAGAGGGTAAATATGACATGCTCATCTCCAAAGCACTGGGGTAAGTAGGACTCCTGAAATATCCCAACTTAAGCTCTGGGAAGGAGAGAGCCACATGCAAGGGATCCTGGGATCCCTGGAGCATGCTGCTCCAGCTGAGTGGTCATCAGCAGCAAACTAGAGACTCTGGATTTTTGTCACAATAGCCTCACTTTTCAATCTCCATGTGCTTGTCTCTTAGTACCACCATGGAGGCCCTGTCATTGCAGTGCAAGTAGAGAATGAATATGGTTCATTTAATAAGGACATAGACTACATGTCTTATATAAAGAAGGTAAGACACTTGGTTACTTCCATATTGCTTGTCTCCTTGCTCAATCTGTGTCTTATCCAGCATGCAAGTCTGATTCCCTGCTGCATGGGTCACTGCTAGGCTCTGTGCATTATGAGCACATGTTCAGTTCAGGTTCAAATTCTCTGTGAATATTCAGTATTCTTAGGGCAATCAAGATGAACTTAAATAACTTTGTGATGAAAACAAATACCATGTTTGAAGGTAATTCCTTTCTGTTTACAGTCTCTATGACCCACTTGAAAGCTGGAGGCTGATAAACTTACATCCATATTAAATCAAATTTCAGGAACTGAGTGATGATGGCTATCAACTTGCAATTTTCTGGCCTGTGGTATTAACATCCCTTCTTCTGTTCTTTTTGCTTCTCCATGGGTGGATATCTCAGGCAGGGATGAACTGAAGTCCTGCCTGGTGTCTTTTCTGATGCTTCAGGCCCTTCCTGTCCCTGGATTCCTATATTCAAGAAGCTGATAAAGGTCACTCTAAACTATACCCTGTCCTCAGGGTGCCATGCAGAGCCCTGTGATGTAAGCTGACCCATCCAGACTAGTCCCTTCTAGGTATCTCTGTCCACACAGAGACATTGTATGAATGGCCTGGAGATGATGGGGAATGGTTGCCAGCCTGGGAAAGGGAGGAAAGTAAGGCAGGATTTCTTCTGCCTTATGTCAGGCCCAGAGCTATGGAGTTGGCTGACCATGGACTGAACCTCTGAAACTATAAGCCAACAGAAACTTTTCCCTTTTAAATTGTTTTTTTTCAGGGTTTTTTTTTTTTTGGCCACAGCAATGAAAAAACTGACAAAAATAGGGTTTGTGAATAATTCCATTTCCTAAGTTGCAGATAATCAGACTCTGAAGTCAAACACTTTTTTTCCCCAATTTTTATTGGTGTATTATAGTTGTACATACTGATGGAATTTGTTGTTACATATTTGTACATGCTCACAATATCCAATATAATTATATAATTTGGCTGGTATCCTTCCCTACTCCTCACCTTTTGGTCCCTGTCCTTTACTGATCTCCCTTTGATTTTCAGGAGATCCACCCCTATCTTTCTTCTTTTTCTTCTCTAACTTCCACATTTGAGAGAAAGCATACAATCCTTATGAAGTCAAAACACTTTTGAATTTGCCACCTTTCTGTTACTACGAATGAATACCCAAGATAATCAAATTACAAGCAAAAAAGGTTTATTTTGGCTCATAGTTTTGGAGGTTTTAGTTCATGATTTATTGACCCCATTGTTATTGGGCCTGTTTTCAGGCAGCACATCATAGTGGCTGAGAAAAACCACTCACTTCATGACTGGGTAGTAAAAAGAAAAGAATAGAATTGGAATTTCACAATTCCTTTGGGACCGCACTCCCAGTGTTGTAAAGATTTCTCATTAAGACTCACTTCTTAAATTTCTCACTATCTCTTAATGGCTTTTTGCTGTGGACCACGACTTTACATATAGCCCTTTGGGGGACACTCCAGATCCAAAGGATAGCACTTTTTTGTAGGTCACACCCTTCCCATCTGAGTACGACTGTCTATATTTCTTAATTTCCTCATATCTCCTTACCATGGGAGTGAGGGAAGTGGGTTCATTTTGTTCATTTTTTCTCAACAGGCCCTGCTGAAAAGAGGGATTGTTGAGCTGCTCTTGACCTCTGATAACCAGAAGGCAATTCAGCGCGGTTCCGTCAAAGGAGGTACGAATTTAGAGTTATTTCAAGACGCTTAGTAGCCAATATCAATTGTGAACAAACCTGAGAAGGAAACAAGTGTATCTTTGATGCCTCTCTTTTCCCATATCCATTGAAACTGATCCCAAATATCTGATTAGAAAAGATGAGGTTCAAGTTCAAATGCCATCTTTATCACTTTTTTCCTGCTGTGGTCTTCCTTAAACAGCAATAATGGAGCCCCTCATCATCAGGGCACATTCCAATTTTTCATGACTTCTGTGGTTAGGAATCTGGGTTACTATTGGGCATGGCTCAGCATCTGGGCCATCCCCATCAAGATGCAAAATTAATAGGGAACCAGAGGATGGGTGTGTAAGGAACCTTCCAGTTCTGAGATCCTATAGCTTCAGGTTCAGTGTAGAAACTTAGCAGATTGCAGAGAATGAATTAGCAGGACAATTCAAAGCAGAATCACAAGGTTAGAATAGTAAGGGGAATGGCCAGTTTATGAACAAGTAGAGTCCAGGGAACTTCTGTCAAGTGATCTTTAGAGCAGACTTGCAGTTGCTGTGAACTGCTGTCTTCTTTTTAGTGGTTCTTCCCACTTTATTATGGTGCCCTGAAAAGTATGCTAAGCCTGGGACCAGATAAACTGCATTCAGTTTTTAGATCAAGTTTTTAACTTTGGTCCATGTCTTCATACAAAATGTGGCTAAGTTTAACTGTTCTTCTCTGTAATGATGGTTATCTTTGCAAATGGCCACGATAGCACTTTGTGATTTGCCAAGTGAACTACAGTAGTGTCTCATTATCCTTACTACTCAGTGTGACTCTTGCCTCTGTGGCCTATCTCTTCTCTCTACAGCTCTGACCACTGTCAATACGAATTCATTTAATAAGAATTTCTTTAATTGGTTTCGTCAAATACAGGTAAGACAGCCTATAGATGAATTTCACCCTTTCTCTTGCCATAACCTCTCAGACCTGTGCAACTGGTGATCAGTGAACAGATGATCAGGGGGTTGGATAAGAAGACTCCCTGTCTTCACTCTGGGCATTGGAAGCATTCCAAGTCATGTTGGGAGCATGTTTGCCTTCTGGGGTAGAGAATGAGGAGGAAACCATGCTTGTGTCACCTCTGTTCAAGGATCATGTTCATGGAGATGACTCTGGGAAGGATGAGGAGAGTCTTATATCAGGTAACACCTAAGTAAGGATCACTGGGAGCTGATATTCTCTGTCCTATGTAAGGATCATGGAAATGGGCTATATGTATTTCTTATGAAGAACTCTTGATTGTTTTGGTGGGTTCAGGCTTTTTCAGCCAACCAGTGCAAATTATGGAACAGATTGAGTATTTTATGCAAATATCTAATAAATACAGAGTAAGCCGGTCCTTTCCTCCCAGAGGATGACCTCCTGTGACAGTTATATAGATGGACAGAGCACAATCCATGCCTCCAAGGAAGGATGTCCTTTCTCCAGTACCACTAGGGTGTGCTTGTCATAACCAAGCATGGTTGTGGTCCCTGCAGAACCGGCTTCCCTGATTTCCTTTCATGCTGGGGTCACATCTGTACCCTGTATGGTGGCCTGTAAGACCTGGTATGATGTTACCCTTGTCCTTCTTTCCATTCTCTGCTCACTCTTCTTCTGGCCCTTAGGAAGGAAGTCCTTGCTCCTATTCCTGCTCATTGTGGCTTCCCCTGTTAGTCTCCTACAGCATTGGCTCCAGAGCCCTCTCTCCAGTACTAGTACCTTCTCCACAAGTAGTCGCTCTTGCAATTAAAGAACCAATCAATCTTGTTTCCTTTTTTCATCAATTTCCACACAGTTCTCCATAACAAAGATTGATCATCAAATCAGAATAATTAGCATTTCATCTCCTTATCATTTCTTTGTGTTTGGGGAATTCAAACTCCTGTCTTGTAGTTTTCCATGAAGGAGTGTTGTAAACTGCAGTAAACCTACCATGACATAGAACATTAGAATTCATTCTTCTTATCCAACTGGATTTTAGCACATGTTCTCCAACTTTGTCCTAGCTCCTTCTGCTTTACCCTTCCTAACCTCTAATAATCACTATTGTATTCTTTGAGACCAACATTGTCAACAATAAAATAATTTTTAATTGAGACTTTATTTGTACATTTTTATGAGATTTATTATGATAATTCAATATATGTGTATAACACATAAAAAGCAAATAAGGGTAATAAGAACTTCTATCTTCTGGAATGTTAATCATGTTTAGGTTTTAGGAATTTTGTACTTTTATAGTTATTTTGAAATATATTATAGGTTGTCATAACCAATAGTTACTGTGCCATAGAAAAATCAGAACTAATACTTCCCCTCTGGGTTTTGGTGCCCATTTCTTTTCATCTTCCTTTCTCCCTGCCATTCCCAGTGTCTAGTGTCCTCTATTCTATTCTGTTCTTCTATGAGATCCACTTTCTATTTCCACAAGCGAGTGAGAATATGTGTCTGGCTTTTCACTTGACATGATAGATCCATTTCCACCCATCCTGGAACTTCCATACTGTTTTACATAATGATTGTACTAATTTGCATTCCTGCTAACATTGTACATGTGTTCCTCTTTCTCTTCATCTTCACTGGCTTTTTTTCTATTTTTATTTTTATCATTTGAATAGTCATTCTGACTGTGGTAATATACTATTTCATTGTAGTTTTGATTTGTATTTCTCTGATGATTAGTGATATTCAACATTTTTTAATATACTTGTTTGCTATTTGTATATCTTCTTTTGAGAAATGTCTATTTAGATCATTTGCCCAGTTTTTAATTGAATTGTTTATTTATTTTTGAATTACTTTTGAGTTTTGAATTTTTTATAAATTCTGGAAATTAGATCCTTGTTGGATGAACAGTTTGAAAATATTTTATCTCTTTTGGCAGGTATTGATTATTTCCATGGCTGTGCAAAAGCTTCTTAGTTTAATAAAATCTCATTTGTCTATTTTGATTTTGTTGAGGTTTTGATTTCTTAGTGTTTCCCTGTGTGTTTTTTTTTAAATAGTTTCATAACTTCAAGTCTTTGGTTTTTGGTCTGTTGTGAGTAGAGTTTTGCATATGGTGAGAGAGAGGGGGGTCTAATTTTATTCTTCTGCATGTTGAATATCAAGTTTTCCTAGCATCATTTACTGAAGGACTGTCCTTTCTCAATATGTGTTTGTGGCAATTTGTTGAAGGTCAGTTGGTTGTAGATATATGGATTTATTTATGCCTCCTCTGTTCTGTTCCACTGGTCAGTATTTCAGTTTATATGCCTGTTATTCTGGTTATCACAATTTTGTGTTATGTTTTAAAGCCAGGTATTGTCCTTCCTCCAGTTTTGTTCTTTGTGTCAATATGGCTTTTACTAGTCAGGGTCTTTTGTAGTTCCCTACGGAGTTTAGGATTTCTTCATGTGAAGAATGTCATTAATATCTTTCTGGGAATTTGATGGAATCTGTAAGTGGTTTTGTATAGCATGAACATCTTAACTACTAATTCTTCTAATTTGTGAACATGGGATCTGTCCATTTCTTTGTGACCACTTCAATTTTTCATTAGTGTTTTATAATTTTCATTATAGAGATCATTCACTTCCTGCATTAAATTTATTTCTAGGTATTTGTTACTTTTATAGCAAATTATGACTGGATTTGCTTTTTTGACATTTCCTCAGCCATTTTGTTATTGCTGTATAAATGATACTAATTTTTGTATATTAATTTTGGGTCAACTCTATTAAAATTTTTAGCTGCTTCACTAGTTTTTCGTGTGGTTTATGTAGAAGTAAAATCATGTTGTCTGTAAACAGGGATAATCTGACTTCCTCCTTCCTATTTTAAATGTCCTTTATGTCTTTCTGTTGCCAGATTGCTAAGACAGTACAGTGTTTAATACTAATGGTGAAAGTGGATATCCCTTTCTTTTCTAGGATCTTAGAGGAAACACTTGCAAATTTTGCTGTTTAGTATAATGTTGGCTATGGATTTGTCATATATAGCCTTGATTGTGTTGTGACATAGAAACCAGAAGTTTTGAGAAATGTACTATTTTCGTGTATTTTCTTCTAGTTTTGGATAGCAATCTAGAGGCAGCATAGTGTAATGATAAGATTATATTTCTGGAGCTGGACTGGCAAGTTCAAATCCCAGTTGAGTGAGCTTTGACAAGTTAATTAACTTCAATTTCTTCATTTGTAAATGGGAACTGAACATATCTCCTTTTGGGGGTTATTACACAGAAAATAAGAAATAAATTGCTTTAGTCATTGCACAGCACATAGTAAAAGTTCAATAATTACTATTATAATGTGACAATTATTTTAAATAAGTAAAGGGTATAATCTATAAAGATGTGCAAACATTTATGAATTCCTTTTTATTTTGTTTTGTTTTTAATACTGGGGTTTGGACCCAGGGTATTCAGCATAGTAGGCAAATGCTCTAAAGCAGAGCTACATTCCTAGCCCTTAAAAAAAATTGTGCTAAGTGTTGCCTGCAGAGGCTTCAACTTGCAATCCTCCTGCCTCAGCCTTCCTGAGTAGCTGGGATTACAGATGTGTGCCACTATGCTCAGCATAATTCATTTATGAATTCTTGTATACTGAATTGTTTATTGGCATAAATATATAAAATACAAACTATTAGAAATGAAGCAATAAAGGGAACCATGGCACAGGCCTATAATTACAGCTATTTAAGAGGTTGCAGCAGGAGGCTTGTGAGCTTGAAGCCAGCCTCAGCAACTTAGCAAGACTCTGTCTCAAAGTAAAGAATAAAAAGGGCTGGGGATATAGCTCAGTGAAACACACACATGAAAGGTGTGAGGAGAAACACAATTACAATGGACACTTCCACACAGGAGAGGTATGGAGTAAAATAAGGGCAAAGAAAGTGAACAACGCAGATGGGATAATTTAGTGCTAGTGGTGAGGGTTAGAGCTGGAGTTAAACGATGGCTCTAAGAGCTGTGTGATCTCTAAACCTCAGTTTCAGACACTTGGGAATTACATTCATGTCCTTGTGTATCCACAATCAATTCTCTGAATACCAGCCTTGGATAAGACAAGGTTGTCTTTACAGAAGTTGCTACTTAGGAATAGCAGGGAGGCACACGAAGCTAGGGGAAGTCAGGAGACCCTGGGCACTTAGGAAGAGTGGAGGCTCCAAAACTGTGGAGAATTAAGTTGTAATGTGTGGGGGTAATGAAGTTTGGATAAAAAAAAAAGTGTAAAACACAAGATCCTCAAGTTCTCATCTGTTGTATGTGTAAGGTCAGATAACAATGACCGAAAGGAGGCAAATTAAAACAGCTGAGCAAGGCGTTACTGATATATGCTCCTGGGTGAGACTCCCCAGTCCAACAGAGTGGGTCTGGGAAAATCGCGTGCAGGCTCACTGGTTTGAAAGTTTTATAGGTTTGGGGTAGAAAGGGGAGGGCTTGGGACAGGAAAGAGAAGCTTTTGGGAGTCCCCTGTCCTCCTGGGATTGGTGGGGGGCGGGAATCGCCTGATTGATGGTGGTTATGAGTTGCTGTCACTGCTTCTCTGCTGGTGTCTGAATTGTTCTTACGCATATGCAGGCTACCTGATGTTTTGTTTCTCTTAGCCACCTTAAACCAGCCTAACAGTATGTAGGTTTTCTGACTTTTCTTGTTTTGCTTTTTATCAGACTTAGTATTTGCCTTGGTTTGTTTCTAGAGAAAGAAGCCCATTATGGTTATGGAATATTGGACTGGCTGGTACGACAATTGGGGAAGGAAACATCATCGTAAAAGTGCGAATGGTAAGTGTTTTGCAGTTTTCAACTCCAAGTTGAGATGGCCCTGAGTCATGGGGTCATTCTATCATTCTCTGCCAATTAACACTTAAGTCCCATATTTTCAATTCTGGGGAATATTTCAATAAAATTAACAAGGGTTCATTTAAAATAGATTAGAAATCATAATGTAGAACAGTTACCAGAAGTGGTATTGGGATTTTGGAGGTTACAGTGTGTTTCTTGGATCTTGTATTCTTGCAGGAGAAAATTTTAGGCAAGACATGAAATGTAATAAAAGTGTAGCAGAGTTCATTAGGAAAAAAAGAATTCTTTAGAGGGAGAGAAATAGAGAGTGGATTGCCTCTAGGAGGAGAGAGTGATGTTGTACCCACTTTGTTCCCCAGTTTTATTGAGAGTCTTTGGAAAGTTTCTAAAGTGTTCCACCCAGGCACCACCTCTCAGTTTTTGAGTCACAGTAGAATTTTTAAGTTCCAGAGCACATGGTTTTACCCATAGGTACCTAAGCAGAACCCACTTGGGGGAAATTTTTTTACTATTATAATGACCTGCTAAAGATCTAAAGGCAACTTTTGGTTTCCTTGGCCCATGCTGACCAGTTCTAGCTGGGACTTGTTCTTCCAGATTTTGTGGTCAGTGGGCTTTTCTTTTAATTATCTTATTTTTTCTGAGTCTTGGAATCTTTGATCTCTATAAATGTCACAAAAGTACTCCCTGGCCAGGGTAATTTGTATTCTTATCATCAGGGAGGATCTTTAATTCCTCAGCCCAGAAAATAGCCCTAAGGCAATTTTTTTTCAAGGGATATAACATCCTATTGACTTAAGCCAGAGTAGAGCCAGAGTGGCCCTTAAGTAAATTACACTTTGGGTAAATTGCTTTTTTTAAAAAAAATATTTTTTTTAGTTATAGATGGACACAATATCTTTATTTATTTATTTTTATGTGGTGCTGAGGATCGAACCCAGTGCCCCAGTGCCTCATGCATGCAAGGCAAGGGCTTTACCACTGAGCTACAATCCCAGCCTGTGGGTAAATTGCTTTTTGAAAGAAAGTCTTAGGGCCATCTTGAAGACCCAGTCTATAGAATTATCCCCTACATGTTACCTATTCAAGTTTATATATCCTATATATTTATTTCCATGTGAAAGTTATGGATATATATTTGTGTTTTTAAGTGCTGTAATCAGTCACCTACTACTTTTCTCTAAAGAATAGAGCTCTAAAAACACAATATTTTCTTCAAAAGTTACCATATATGGTATATTCCTTGCTTAATTTGAGTTTTCATATGTGTTCCATATCTGAGAAGATGAGACTTTAAGGGTTGACTTGCTCATTTAGTCACATACAATCATCGAACTTCTGCCATGTATAAGCACTTATCCAACCTCAGAAGATGCATTAGTGAATAAAAATTACATGATTCCCACCTTGCAATAAGTCTATAATTTAGTGGGGTCAGCAGATCATTAGAAAATAAAACAATCAATATATAGGTCCACATTCAGAGTATAGTCAGGATTGGATCCCATATCAAATTGACTTGATAATCGACTTGGTACTCTGAAGCAAACTAGTTGGAGTGATAGAACTAAGATAGGAGTCGGACCTGCTCAGACAAGGAAAGGTGGTCACAGAAGGTTCTCTGAGAGGTTTAAATCACTGAAGAAATTAGAGCATTTGCAAGAAGTCTTTATCATCTCTGAAAAGTGCACAGGCACTTTCTATGGCATTGTCTGTGAAGTGTAGTGATTACCAGGAGACCAATGCTGTGATGTTTGAGAACTGGATCCTGGATCCAGAGATCAGGACCTGATCTGAGCTGTGCAACTAGAGCCCTGTGTCCTGGGGCAGATTTCATTCACTTCTAGTCTCTTTGTGCTCAAATTAAGATGAGGATTATTGGCGCTGGGGTTGTGGCTCAGCGGTAGAGTGCTCACCTGGTGCCGGTGAGGCACTGGGTTTGATCCTCAGCACCACATACAAATTAATAAATAAAAATAAAGTTATGATTAAAAAAAAGTCAACCTTTAAGATAAAAAGATGAGGATTTTTAGGAACTTACCTTCCAGCAATTGCCTGGCAATTGCTATTTACTTAATAAAAGTATGCTGTTTCTAAGATATTTTACTATAACTATTATGAGAACAACTCACTTATACTGAAATAATGAAAACCACTGAAAATACGTAGTCACTAAGAAAAGCAAGCTGTGTGCTAAAAAAGGAGGAGAAAAGAAATTAATACCAAAAACACCATTTTTTGGTCACATGTATGTGGTACATTATGCCATGTTCTTACATATGCTAACTCATCAAGTCCTTTCTCATTAATCCCATGATACAGTAGGTTTTAATATCTTTATTTAAAAGATAAGGAGCATAGGCTTTTGAGAAAGAAAGTAGGTTGATCAAGATCTTACAAATAGCAAAGAGTATAGTCAGGATTGGATCCCATATCAAATTGACTTGATTTTCCTGCTTTTCATTGTGAACAGTGGAAAGATGATTGAATCTGTGGCAAAATAAAAGTTTCTGTGGCTAAAGATTAAGAATAGCCACTCGTGCTATTATTGTGTACTATGCAGTGCCTCCACAGACACTCTCCTAGAAGGTGGGAATGAGGGCACACTAATTTTTTGTAAAATTAAAAAATGAAAAGAATCAAAAGTAGGTGCCTTAAGGGTTTTCAGGTTATTATTCGACACATATAAATTAGAGTCAAATTACGTCAGTGCTGTTGGTTGAAAATTTTCAAAACTGCTCTTGGTCCTGGCAGGATTTAGTTTCTTAAAGTAGTTCTGACTGATAGATCACTTCCTGGTTGGAATTCTAGTGGAAGTTAGATGACAAAATAATTAATTGGTTGTGGCTGTGGTTGGAAATAATAGATTTTACCCTAGACTTCTTTATCCCCTTAATTACTAATTTTCTGTATGTTCTCAACTTCTCCCTTTACAGAGATCGAACGAACTGTGTCTGAATTTATCAACCACGAGATCTCCTTCAACACATACATGTTCCATGGTGGAACCAACTTTGGTTTCATTAATGGAGCTGTGTATTTTGAGAAGCACATAGGCGTTGTGACTAGCTATGGCAGGTGTTGGCGGTTGTGATCACCTCCCCAGTTAGAGTGTTGCTGGAGGTTTAGGGAAGAAACTCTGGAATCATATTTGGGCATAGGGTCTTGACCTGTAATCTCTGCTTGAACCTTGATTTTTTTACCTGTTTTCTTTCCTTTTGTGATGTTTTTAATTCTTCAGCAGGCTGTCATTTCACTAGATAGGGCTTCCTGGCTCTTAGAGCTCTGCCTCATTTGTGTTGTCCGCTGATTCTGTGATCAGAACCTCTAGGAGAGACAGGACACAAACTGTGATTGCTGTCTAGCACAGCTGGGCACAGTTGGAAAATTCAGACTGAGGAGTGAACAGTCTCCATCAGAAAGTGAAATGGCAGGGTGGGCCCAGTGTTATGGTAGCTACAATTCCCCAGGAAGGGTGTAAGGAGTGTTCTTACATTTCATGCCCATGTTCTAGCCTGTGATGGAACATTCTGGAGGCAGGTCATGTATTTTCCTTCTCTCTCACTCTCAGAGGCCCTGACCCATCTTATGCTCTAGTGCTGAGACAGGGCCTGATGTGGAGGTCTGTATGGCCTGTGACCCTGCCCTGGGTGTCTTGCAGACTATGATGCTGTGCTGACAGAGGCCGGAGATTACACAGAAAAATATTTCAAGCTTCGCAAACTCTTTGCATCTATTTCAGGTACTCAGCACCCATTTGGTGGAGGGATGGCCACCTCATGAGAATCTGTGGAAGAATGAGGACAGGGAATGGTCTCTTCTATAAGCATCAGTTTAATGAAATTCCTGAGAGTAAAGGCAACCTTAGGTTCAAATCCTGGCTTTCCTACTTAAAAAGCTGGGTGGTTTTTTGTAAGCATTTCTTCTAAGCCTTTTAGCTTTTTCACTGAAATATGAAGATGATATGGGTTTCCTATGATGATGATGATGAAGATTAAGTTCCTATTTGTAAAATTCTTAGTACTATGTGTGACTTAGGAACCCCATAAACAAAAGAAAAACTCATTCTGTTTAATTTTATTTCACTAAATAAAATCAGTTACCCATCTACTAAGGACTAGAAACTAGGCCTTCTACACCTTGTAGAAGGTGTAAGACAGAGTTCCTACCCCTCAAGCACCCTCTCTATGGTTCTGTGTCTACCAGTTATGTGTGGTTGCAAAACTTAGTTCTTCCCTATTTAGCATCACTCTTGGAGAAGCACATGCATATCCTAGGATAGGTCTCATTTCTCTTGTTTGCTATGGGATTCAAGGAGTCATAAATAGGAATGAGAAGGCTAAGAGGAGGCAGTGGTCATTACAGGCACTTTTTGCCCTGTGACTCACTTTCATTGTAGCACAGCCTCTGCCCCCTTTACCTCAACATACTTTGAAGACCGTGTATCCTTCTGTGAGACCATCACTCTTCTTACCACTGTGGGAGGTCCTACAGTACTTAAATGAGGTGAGTCCTGCTTGGGCACCAGCCTAGGGGTGGCCATTACAGAGATGGGGGCAAGGACTGAGACCATGGTGTAGAGATTCCTTCAAAGAACTTTTTATTGGGAAGTATGAAAATTAATCCTTGGCATTATGTCTCAACATAGAACCATGTGATAAGGCCCACCCATTTCTTTTGGGAGAACTGTGAAAAGGTTTGAACTTGGAAGAATAAATGTTGGTGGAGAGGAATAGCAGGATTATAGAGGATATTGTGTTCATCTGGTGAAGACTGCGTGAGACTGCATGATGCACATGGCATCCATAAAGGAATGGCTCAGAGATGGGAACCCATATAACTGAACTTCTGTCTTGATTCACCATCAACTAGTCTAGTCACTGAGCTAGTATGGATCTCTGTTCTCACCTTGCAGTTAGAGTATGTACCCTATTTTGAAGAAAAGTGAAAAAATTTTCAAAACTAAATTCATGAATTCACATTGTTTTTACCTCTGATTTTACTATTTTAGATAAAAAGTAATGACAAGCACATGCTAAGTAAATGTTGCTTAGTGTATACATTATCTCTTGACTTCAGATATTCAGCTTGTAATTTGTTTACTCAGTTGATCAATTCTTATGATTGTAGTAATTATTTCCTCTTCACCAGCACCTGAATTTCCTAGTCAGCAGAGACATAACTCATAAGAGCATGGTCTTATAGCATCTGTTCTATAATTTTCCATTCAGTGAACTTTTGAGGACCAATAAGTGGTCCAACAGTGATACAGTGATGAGGGTCTCAGACAGCAGGATCCTGACTTCTCATTGCTTTGGCTTCTGTTCCTTTTCCTGTCTTCCTTATAGCCAGTGAAGTCACATATTCCAGTCAACATGGAGAATCTTCCAATAAATAATGGCAGTGGTCAGTCCTTTGGATTTGTCCTTTATGAGACTTCTATTTGCTCTGGAGGCCGTCTGCAAGCTCAAGTTCATGATATTGGACAGGTAGCTATCAATAGGTATCCCAAGTGGTAAGCCTGGTGTTTACCTAACTCTGTGATTGAAGAAGCAAGTTAATTACTGATCAGCTTTACTATACGATAGTGTTTAATGAATCTACTATGGAGGAGGCATTGAGATTATAAAGTCAAATTAAACAGACTTCCATTTTGCTTTAACACAAATTATTTTGGGAATTCCCAGTTAGCTTCTAAACATCTTTTAGTACCAAGACTAGTCTTTGCCCTCATATTGACCTCCTTCTGCCTCAACCACAGGCTTTCCTTCTCCTTTTCTTCAGGTGGCCCAGTCTTATGCTTTTTTTTTTTTTTTTTTTTTTTGGTAGGTGTTTTTGAATGAAACAATTTTAGGAAGTCTGAGTGAGGATGTGCAGCACCTACACATTCCTAATTTTACGGTATGTAGTTCTAGAATCCAGGTGATGCCCTTGAACCACTGCTGACAGGTAAACATGTCCTGTTCCTGAGATAGACCTCCCCTCCTCTTCCACTATGCTTTGACTTATCTTCTCACATAGAGCTGCTGCAGAGATTATGCAAGGGTATAAATCATAAGGCGTGTCCCAAGCCCTTGTGCCTTAGGACCTATAGCACAGATGCTCTAGTGAGAGTGAACTTTCTCCTTTAGGCAAGAGTCATTCCCAGCCCCTGTTTGGGTCTCTGATCAAAAGTATAAGTAAGCCTCTGCCTTTCCTAATAAGATCAGCAGAGAAAAAAGGGCAGATGTAATATGTAATAGAAATACACCCATGTCTTCACTGGAGAGGGAGCACTGCTAGGCTGTGGAGCATCCTTTATCCCTTTTGCTTTTGTTTTGGGACTTGGAAGAAATAATACATTCTAGAATATGAGTCCTAACTGGCTATATAGTCTCCATTAATGATTCTGCCCCAAACAGCAATGCCAACTTCTCAGGATCCTGGTGGAGAATCAAGGACGAGTCAATTTTTCATGGAAAATTCAACATGAGAGGAAAGGTAATATAAGGGCCCAAGAAGCAGGCAGTGGTTTCACTTTAGTTACTAAGATGTATAGTTGGGGCTGTGTTGGGGTGGGGAGAACAATAGTGTTCCCCTCAGCATGGGATACTGAGGTTCTAGGATCAAAGATGACAATCCTCCTTGTTCTGCCTTTTCCACTTCTCCAGGGCAGGAGAGTAGAGCAATTATTCTGGGTGCTGGTTTGTCCAAAAACAGGGTCCAGTCTTGTTTGGGGAATTTTAAGAAATGTTCCATTACTAAGTGGGAATTTTCTTGGTAGTGTCAGCATACAAGAAGAAAGCTCAGCCGGGCGCGGTGGCTCAAGCCTGTAATCCCAGCACTTAGGGAGGCTGAGACAGGAGAATCGCGAGTTCAAAGCCAGCCTCAGCAATGGCGAGGCGCTAAGCAACTCAGTGAGACCCTGTCTCTACATAAAACACAAAATAGGGCTGGGGATGTGGCTCAGTGGTCGAGTGCCCCTGAGTTCAATCCCCAGCACC
>PVHX01012081.1:0-21906 GCA_004024805.1 Geosciurus inauris | reverse complement strand
GAAAGCTCATTCACAGCAGTCAGATAAATGTCCTGACTGTGCCCTAATCACAAGGCATACATGTCTTCATGCCTTTGTCCCAGACCCTGGAGAATTCTAGTACTTATTTTTATTCTCTTTCTTGCCTCTCCTCTGCAGGAATAATTGGCCCTGTTACAATCAATGACGTTTCCCTGAAGGGTTTTACCATCTATTCTCTGGAGATGAAGATGAGCTTCTTCCAGAGGTATTCTCCTCCCTATCTCTAAAGACACATTAAGCAATCAGGTGCCTTGGTTCTTTTTCTGTTGCTATTTAAAAAAATCTAAGGCTGGGAATTTTGAGAACACAAAAAGTTTATTTACTTCACAGTTCTATCATTCTGAGGGCATGATGCTGGCACCTGGTCTGCTCTGTTTTGTGCTCATAGTGGATGGCTTTCCACAATAGGTGTGTGTGCAGGAGGGCCAAGCATGTGGGTTGGCCTCAGTATAATAAGCCATTCTCATAAGTACTAATCTAGTCTGATAGCAGCATTAATACTTTCTGAAAGTGGTGGCCCTGTGATCTAACCATCTCCTGGGCCTCTCAATTCTTAATGTTTTCACCATCTCTGGGGACCAAGTTTCCAAGATGTGCTACTCTGGGGGACAAACTCAAACTACATCCAAACCATAGCATCTTTGTGATTTCAAACTCCTCACTTTGCATGTGAACAGCCCAATATTCAGAGAACTATGGGATTTGTTCTTTGAATCAAGACTAGAACCCTAGAGCAAGTCTCCTGATTCTCTCTCTCTCTCTCTCTCTCTCTCTTTGGTACCGAGGATTGAACTCAGGGGTACTCGACCACTGAGCCACATCCCAGCCCTATTTTGTGTTTTATTTAGAGACAGGATCTCACTGAGTTGCTTAGTGCCTCACTGTTGCTGAGGCTGGCTTTGAACTCGCTGATTCTCCTGTCTTAGCCTCCCAAAGTGCTGGGATTACAGGCATGTGCCACCGCGGTGCCTGGCTCCTGATTCTCTTTTTAATACATGCATTCTCATACATCTCACTGAAACAGAATCCTGTGAGGGAAACCTGGATCAATTTTGGGATGAGAGTTGGGAACCATTCTCCTCTTCTTCATGTTTTGATCCATTTTTTTAGGCTCCGTTCTGCCAGCTGGAGGCCTGTGGCAGTGAGCTATTCGGGCCCTGCCTTTTACCAAGGGACCTTGAATGCTGGCTCTTCTCCCAGGGACACCTTCCTGAGACTACCAGTAAGTGAACCTCCCTCCTCTACTCTGGTCTTCCTATTTCTAAAAATAGTACCTAAGCAAAGCCAGAATATTCCTGAGAGAAACTTGCCTTTCCTCTTCTTTCTCACTTCAGCCAAGCATTCTAATATTTCTCAATTGCCCTAATTTATCACTGGTTAGTAAATGTATAAAAACACAATTGAAAAATTTAAACAATTATAAGAAAACAAATTGTAGGAGGTCTTCTTAAATCCCATTGCAATTCCAATTCATTTGTGCATTTGAAAGCTCGGCACTGCCAACAATTTGCTTTTATATTTAACTTTGCCTACACACACACATGCACACACACACACACACACACACACACACACACACAATTACTGTTTTACACCAATGGGATCATGTCATAAATTATATTCTACAACTTGATTTTAGTTGAGGGAGGCCTAAAACCTGGCCTCCCCTCAAAGTTTTTTTAAATTTATAAACGTAAAAATATATTATGAGTGCACAAAAGATGAATATATAGATCAACAAATTATTACAAAATAAATACCTTTTAATTATCATTGTGATGAAGTAAGTTGTTAGCATAACTCAACAGTTGCTAATGGATTTTCCTTAAAGGTAGCTACTATATTAAACCCTAACACTCTAATCTAGTATTTCTTAGAATGAATTCATGTAAATTGAATCGAATCATATGATGTGCATTCCTTTTATTTTTTGGTGTGGGATTAGGGATTGAATTCCAGCCTTGTGCAGGTTAAGCAGGTGTTGACTACTGAGCACCTGAAGCAGGTGCTTCATCACTCAGCCTTTTGTCAGCATTGCTTGTGACATTCAACCATTCATTGATGTTGCATTGTTTTGTTCATTTTCACTGTCATTTAGGATTCCATTAGCAAATATATGATACTATATTTAACCATTCTCTTGTTGCTGGACATGTCTGAAAGTGTTCCCTTACTTTTGGTTTTTAGAATAATTGGATAAGAATTTATAGTTTTTCTTTAAAAATTTTGTAAAATTTGGCAGTGAAGTCATCTTGCCCTGTACTCTTCTTTGCTGGGGCACGTTTTATTTGAATTAATCTTATAAGTTCAGGTTTTATATGGTAGGTTATATGTGTTCAGAAATTTCTTTCTTTCTTTTAGATTTTCCAATGTTAGTATATAGTTGCTCATGATAGTCCCTAATGATCTATTATATTTCTTTGATGGAAATTATAATGTCTCCTTTTTATCTGATGATATTTATTTGGATCTTCTGTCTTTCTTGTTTATTCAAAGTTTGTCAATTTTATTATCTTTTCAAAAACTAGTCTTGATTCCATTGATCACTTGTATTATTTTTATTAGTCTCCATTTCATTCTTTTTTATTTTTCTGATCTTTTTTCTTTTCTTTTTTAAAAATTTGTTTTAATTAGTTATACATGGCAGTGGAATGCACTTTGATACATCATATATAATGGAGTATAATTTCTCATTCTTCTTGTTATACATGATGTAGAATCCCACTGGTAGTACAGTTATTTATGTACATAGAGTAATAATGTCTGATTCATTCTACTTTCCTTCCTACCTCATAACCCCTCCCCTCCCTTCATTCCCCTCTACCTAATATAAAGTAACTCTATTTTTCCATAGCCTACTGCTCTCTGATACTTTTTATTTCTTTTCTACTACTTTTTGGTGGTGTTTTTTTTTTCCCGCCTAGTTTTGTGAATTATATTATGAGGTTGTTTGAAATCTTTGAACTTTTTTGATATAGGATCTTATTGCTATAAACATCCCTCTTTGTGTTTCTTCTACTGCATCCCACAGGTTTTGGTATGTTGTATTTCCATTTTCATTTGTTTCAAGAAATTTGAGAACTTTCCCTTTGATTTCTTCATTCATGAGTATGTTATTTAATTTCCATGTAGTTGTATGGTATCTAAAACTCCTCATTCATTTTTAGTTTTTTTTCCATTATGGGCAGAGAAGATACTTGATATGATTTTAGTGTTTTTTTCTAAATTTGTTGAAAGTTTTTTTTGTGGGATATCTTGGAGAAAGCTCAATGTGCCAAGGCATAGAATGTGTGTTCTGCTGCTATTGGATAAAATATTCTATAAATATCTCTCAGGTATATTTGTTCTATAGGGCAGATTAACTGCAATGTTTCTTGTTTGATTTTGTGTGTGTGTGTCTGTGTATGATCTGTTCATTGATGCAAGTGAAATTTCAAGTTTTCAAATATTATTGTATTGAAATGCATCTGTCCCTTTAGGTCTAATAGTTTTGCCTCATATCATTGTGTCCTCCAGCATTAGGTGCATATGCAAGTTGTTATTTCCCCTTGTTGAATTGATCTCTTTGTAATTATATAGTGACCCTTTCTGTCTCTTTATAGTTTTTGACTTAAAATGTACTTTATCTGATGTAGGTACTGCACTGCAGCTCACTTTTGGTTTCTGTTTGGGTGAAATATCTTTTTCCATCCTTTCACTTTTAGTCTGTGTGTGTACCTGGCAAAGTGAATTTCTTATAGGCAGCATATCATTGGGTCTTTTAAAAACAAATCTCTGTTAAATCCATTTATTGGGGAGTGTTTTAGTTAGATTTTTGTTTCTATGACCAAAAGACCTGACGGGAACAATGTGGAGGAAAAAAGTTTAGACTCTAATTGGGGTCTTTTGAACTTCTTAAACCTGGATATGTGTATCTTTCCCAATATTTGGAAATTTTTCATCAAACAGGGTTTCTTTTTCTCTTCTCTACTCCTACTGTGATACCCATAATGTGGACATTTGTTTTCTTAACAGGTATGTTTCATAAGTCTCAGGCTTTCTTTGTTTTTTCTTATTTCTTCTGTTTTGTCTGAGTAGGCTATTTCAAATACTTGTTTTAAAGTCCAGAAATTCTTCTGCTCTATTTAGCGTGTGGTTAAAGTTCTCAACTGTGTTTCTTATTTCATTTATTGAGATTTTTAGCTCTAAGATTTCTTAGCCAATTTTTAAAAATAATTTCTATCTCTGAAGAATTTCTCATTTAGATCATGAATTGCTTTTATAATTATTTTTTCTTTTTGGTACTGGGGATTGTACCAAAAAGGGGCACTCGACCACTGAGCCACATCCCCAGCCCTATTTTGTGTTTTATGTAGAGACAGGGTCTCACTGAGTTGCTTAGCGCCTCACCATTGCTGAGGCTGGCTTTGAACTCGGGATTCTTCTGCCTCAGCTTCCCAAAGTGCTGGGATTACAGCCTTGAGCCACTGCACCCGGCTGCTTTTATAATTTTGTTGTGTAGTTTATATTCTTTCTGACCTCCTTGAATGTTTAAAATGTTACTTTGAATTCTTTTTCAGAGGAGTTTATCAGTTTCTATTTTTTGTAGCCTGTTATCTGGGGTGTCATGTTACCTAGCTTTTTCATGCTTTTTGTGTCCTTATGCTGATATTTTTGCATCTAGCTGTACTAACTTTATTCGATGATGTTTGTAGTAAAAGGCTTTGTCCTGGTAATGTGTTCTAAGGTGTCAATTTGCTTTTGGCATTGCTTACAAAGCAGGTCTACTGGTGATAAACTGTTTCAGTTTTTGTTATGTCTTTTTGATTTTTGAAGAATGGAATTTTTTGGATGTAGTATTCTTGGTTGGCAGGCTCCTTTTGAAAAATATTTTTATTAGTGAATTGCAGCTATACATAAAAGTGGGGTTCATTTTGACATGATCATATATGCATGGAATATAATTTTCTTCATTTCATTTCCCAGTGCTTCCTCTTTCCCACTCCTCCTCTTTATCTTATTTCTCTTTCTCTACTGGCCTTCCTTCTATTTATTTACTATTTTAAACTGGTACTTTGTAGATATACATAAATGTGGAAGTCACTGTGATGATATTCATATATGTAGATTGCATAATTTTTGTCAATTTCATTCCCTTTTCCTGTCCCTCCTTCCTCCAAATCAATATTCTTCCCCTACACCACTGATCTCTATTTTTGTGAGATCTGGCAGGCTGTTTCTTTCTTTCAATGTTTTAAGTATATCAGCCCACTACCTTCTGGCAAGAATTTTGTTGAAAAGTTTGGTCATAGTCTTATGCCCTATACATTGTCATGTATTTTATTTCATATATGAATTGAAATATTTTGTAACTTACCTTTGATTTCTTCTATAATGTATGGGTTTAGAAGTTTATGTGCTAATTTCCAGGTATTTGAACATTTTAGAGTTATCTTTTTGTTATTAATTTCCTTTTAACTGCACTGAGATCTGATAATTTTAAAATATATGAAGTCTTGTTTAGTTTAATCTGGGGTCATATTTGTAAATTTTCTGATAAATATTTGAAATGATATATGTGTGCTGCAAATGATAGGTTAGTGTTCCATATATGTCAATAAGTTTAATTTTGTTAATCAGCATGCTTCATATATTTTATATGTAGTAATTTTTGTTTGTTTTTCTATAAGCTATTGAAAAGTTATATGAAAAATTTCTTCTATAATTATGAAGTTTTACATTTTTCCCTGTTAGTCTGTAAAATTTACTTGTTTATTTTGAATTTATTCTTTTAACTTCCCTGTATATGACTTATACATTCATGGCAAATTAAGAATTTTATCATCTTTAGAAGTTCCTCCTTTTTTATTTATTTTATTTTTTATTTATTGTTTTTAGATACACATTATAGTAGGGTGTATTTTGACATATTTTACATACATGGAGTGCAACTCATTCCAATTTTTATCTCATGCTTGTAGTTGTACATGATATGGAGTTACACTGGTCATGTATTCATATATGAATGAGCATAGGAAAGTTATGTCTAATTCATTCTACTGTCTTTCCTATTCCCATCCTCCTAGTCTCTAATAATATTTCTTGCCTATTTTTCTGGTATTTTCACAGCTATAACAATTTCTTTTTAAGATTTTTATATTTTATCATTTACCTTTGATTTTCTTTTACATTTGTCAATATCTTTATGTTTTCATTGATTCTCTCTTGGGTATCACATAACTTCTTCACTTAAAATCCATTCCAGCAATCTTTGTGTTTCAATTTAAAGCATTTGAAAGATTCCAGTTTTAAAATTTATTGGGCTATTTTGGTATATCCATTTTGTTTTGTCCCCCTCTGTTCTTCTTATTCTTTTTTCCTCTGATTTTACTTTTGGAAAATTCATTATTATTATTCAGCTTACTAATTTTCTACCTAGCTATGTCTAATATGCTACTCAAAACATCATTAAGTATTAATTATTTTGTTTGTCAGTTTTTCATTGTGTGACCTAAATACCTGACAAGAACAACTTAAAGAAGGGAGTTTATTTTGGTTCCTGAGTTTAGAGGTGCAGTCCATGGTTGGTCAATTCCATTGCTCTGGGTCCCAGATGAGGCAGAACACCACTGAAGAAGGGAATAGTGTAGGAAAGCTGTCAGCTCATGGCAGTTGGAATGCAGAAAGAGTGAGCCTCCAGGGACAAGATATAAACTCCAAAGGCACATCTCCAGTGACCCCCTTACTTCAGGCACACTCTACCTGCCTACAGTTATCACTTAGTATAGTGGTTCTTTCAAATTATTAATCTATCAAATGGATTAGTACAATGATTAGGTCACAGCTCTAATAATCTAATCAATTCATTTTGGAACCTTCCTGCATTGTCTATTACATGAGGTTATTGGGGGACCACTCATATCCAAACAATAACATTGTATTTTACACTTATAAAAAATATTTTAATTTGATACCAAAAATTCTCAGTCTTGGTTTATACCTTTGAATGTATTAATTTATTTAGCACAATTATTTTAAAACCTGTGTCTTACAATTCTATTATCTGGATCACCTGTGCATCTATTTCTATTGCCTGTTGTTCCCCTTGGTTTTTATTACACTGTCCCTTCCCTTATCTGCTTGCTTATTTTTTCATTGAGCATCTTACAGATATCTGGAAAATACCATATATTTATATATATATATATATAGTAATATTTATGTGTCTGGAATGATGTCATGTTCCTCCAGCAAAGATTTACATCTATCTCTTGAGGTGATAGGGCCACTTAGAAGCACATTGCTCTAATTACAAGGATAGAAATGATTTGAAGTGAGGCTTCTAATGAGTAGACTATTTCCGGTTCATTTTTATCTTATGTTATATCCCCTGGGGGTTCTCAACCCAAACTGTACTTTGGAAAAGCTTGCTTGTATCCAGTTTTTGTATCCTTATCCTTGTAAAAATATGAAAGGTTTCATTCAGCTTCTTAGGAATACTCTTTGAAGAAGTAAATGTCTCTAGTGCAAAAACTGCCTGGATTGGCTCTTTTTCTCTTCATTATCTTATTTTAGATCTTGGTGCTATAATTTTTCATTGTATCACAAACAGATTAAAAAAGATTATGTAGCTTTTACAGCTGTTGCCACGAGTAGTGTTCATCTCTACCACCTAATACTTATTTTCAGAAGCAAAAAGACTCCTTTAGCCTCAATGGTTGAGCACCAGATGGGTTCTATCCAAGATACCAAAAAAAAAAAAGAAAGAAAGAAAGAAAGAAAGGAAGAAAGAAAAAAAATATATACAGCAGTATGCATTATAGGGCAGGAAGAACAGAAACATCACAGCACAGGGCTGGCTCCAGTTCTGTTTTCCTCTCTCATTCTTAGATTATCAGGGTTGAAGTTCTTAGATATATTCCTTTCTGCTGGTGCGGTGGTGCACACCTGTAATCCCAGTGGCTCAGGAGGCTGAGACAGGAGGATCACAAGTTCAAAGCTAGCCTCAGCAACGGTGAGGCACTAAACAACTCTGTGAGACCCTGTCTTAAAATAAAATACAAAATAGGGCTGGAGATATGACTCAGCAGTCAAGTGCCCCTGGGTTTAAACCTCAGTACCAAAAAAAAAAAAAAGATATATTCCTTTCTAAACCTTACTTCCACCTTCAGTGTTACAGGTATCTTGCTCTCAGTCCCCAAGTGCCTTAGGTTTCACTTGCCAGTGTGAATCTCTTCCTATATCTCTTCCTATATCCTTTTCAGGGATGGTATTATGGATTTGTGTTCATCAATGGACATAATCTTGGGCGATATTGGAACATTGGGCCTCAGGAAACACTTTACCTTCCTGGAGTCTGGCTTCATCCAGGGAACAATGAAGTAAGTCAGCCCAAATCCTTCCTTGATGTTTGGTAAACCTTCAGACTGTGATTCATCCTCAGAAAAGAAATTAGTCTTTATCTTTTTTACTATAGAATTTTCTTTCCTCCCAGATCATCCTGTTTGAGAAGATAATGAGTGGCCCACACATCTATTCTACAGGCTTCCCCAAGCTGTGACACTGTGTTTACACATTTCTTGGATTGTTGGAGTTTGTTTCTAAGCTTTTTCCAGGAAGAAGATTGATGTACAGAAGATGCCACCCAGAGCTGCCTGCAATAACAAAAATATGAAGATAACCTATAAAATCAATAGGGTACTGTTACATGTTTTAGAGTATAACCATATGTGACTTAGTTTTAGGTTTAAACAAATCTTCAAAATCTTCAATGTCTCATTTATCTAGATAAATACTCAATCCTTAGCAGGTTCTTATTTTCTAATCAAGTGCACCTGTGCCTATAGGCAGATATGAATAAAATAAAAACAATTTGTTTTCTCCCTTTACTTTCTCCCGTTACTTAATTGGAGTATGGGAAGGGTCTACAAGGTAGGAGAGAATAAAGATACTGCACATCCCATACATAGAGAATGCTGAATTTATGACTGTCAAATGCATGGTGTGTGTGTGTGTGTGTGTGTGTGTGTGTGTGTGTGTGTGTGTGTGTTTGTGTGTGTGTGTAGAAGGATGGAGCAGCAGAGGGCAATGAATAATGTCTTTAGTCATTTCCCTGAAGCTGTGTGTCTCCAATGTGACCTGAGGAGTCACATCTAGTCAGAGATGGAATAGCAATTTGGTTAGTTCAGACACATCACAACAAAGGTTAACAAAGTTTTTTGTGTCTTATTCCTTGGTTATCTGTGTATAGTTGAGGCTCTTATTGATAGTGGACAGGCCACACATAAATATTAATAATCCAACTAATCTCAAGTGGTACCATTGGAAACCAATCACATTCTTCCACACAAAACAGCACCTGACTGAAATCAAATCATTGCACTATAATAAAATATTCTCACTATATTCAATACAGTGCCTAGGGACTTCAAGTAATGTAGAAGATAAGCTTGTGTTTCAAGGGAGGAAGGAGCCTGCCTGTTTGGAATGAAGAGAAAAGAGTCAGATTATCGTTCTACCCCCTAATTTGAATGAGTCTCACTGAAAGGGAATTCTGTCACTTACCTAAATAATTTCCACATAAATATTTATTCCTTGGGGCTCAAGGCTCAAACCTATGAAGTCTATGGACACTGTAAAGGAAGGAAGGAAAGCAGAAGTGACAGTCCTGATGACCAATAGCATATTATGTTATGGTTCAGATGCAACTTCTGAACTATCTACACATAACAGCAACTGTATCATATTCCATTCCTGCCAACAAGGTATGAAATTTCCAGTTTATCCATGCCCTCACCAATGCTTTGTTTTAGTCAACATTTTTGCTGCTGTGACTAAAAGATCTGACCAGAACAATTGTAGAGGAGGAAAAATTTATTTGTGGGCTCACAGTTTCAGAGGTCTTAGTCCATAGAAGGCTGGCTCCATTCTTCAAGGCTTGAGGTGAGGCAGACAGAACATCATGGCAGAAGAGTATGGTGGAGGGAAACAGCTCTCATGGTGTTCAGGAAGCAGAGAGAGAGAGAGAGAGAGTGTCCACTCAACCGATGCAAAATATATACCCTACAGCCATGTCCCAATTCCCACATCTTAAAGCCACACTTTCCCACTTCAATTAATCCCACTAGGAATTAATTCACTGATTGGGTTAAGACTCTTTCAACCCAATAATTTCTCCTCTGAAGCTTCTTGCATTGTCTCATGTGAGCTTTTGGAGGATACCTTACATTCAAACCATAATCCTTTTTTTGAACATTTTTTGATTATAGCCTTCATAGTGGGCCTGAAATGCTCTCTCTGTGTGGTTTTGAATGACCTTTCCCTTAAAATGTGTTCTCTTAGACATATAATCTAAAAGTATAGCAATAGATTAATGTAGTTTGTTCTTTTTATTTTTCTATTTTTTATTTTTTCAAAATATTTTATCATTTGGTTTTAGAACTTTATTTATTAGTTAGTTAGTTAGTTTGTTTATTTATATTATATAGTGCTGAGGATTGAACCCAGTGCATCACAGGTGGTAGGTAAGCACTGTACCACTGAGCTACGACCTCAGCCCCCAATTGATTTTTTTTATTTTTTAAAATTTTTTAATTTGAAAATTTATTCTAATTAGTTATACATAATTAGACTCATTGTACACAAATGGAGCACAACTTTTCATTTCTCTGGTTATACACAATATAGAGTCACACCATTCATATCATCATAAATGTACCTAGGGTAATGATGTCCGTCACATTCTGCCATGTTTCCTACCCTATGCCACTTTCCTTCCCTCCCCTTTGCCCAATTCAAAGTTCCTCCATTCTTCCCATGCCTGCCCCACATTATGGATCAGCATCCACTTATCAGAGTATAATTTATTTTAAAGGTAGCGAAAACCATCTCTGATGTTTCATGTGCATCTTAACTTTTATTTCCAAAGAAAAATGGTTATATCTTTCAGGTGTCATAGAAGGATAATTTTTCCTCCCAATGCATTTCAGTGTGTTTACATATTAATCAGTTTTAACAGATAAACCATTGGTTGCTTGATAGGCCTCCAGGTTGCTATTATTGTCCAAAGTATGTTATTTAATTTGCTCCTGATTTAAAAAAGTATTAATTTCTATTCCAGTTTTCTGCACACATTGCATTAAGAAAAGGGACAAGAACATTTCAAAATATCTTACAAGTCATGGACTTTGTTTTTATTTTGACAGTGCTAAAATTACTTTTTAAATGCAGAGCTTCTAACGGTCCTTAATGAAACTGCATTTGTAATTCCTGATTTATTCTTATGGCTTTTAGCCATCTTTTTGTTTGCCAATGAAAATTGCCTGGCATTTTTGTTTTCTTAGTTTTCCTTTTGTAAACATTTCTTAGTTTGTTATGCTAGGCTCAGAAATCATGGCAAAAAATAAAGAGGCATAGTTAAATCTTTCATTAATCTACCACATTGTCTGACTTTCAAGAAAACTACTTTTTCTACATGTGCATATTCAAAATATGGTTACTGAATAATATCACTAAGTGTACAAAAAAAATCCAACTGAGAAACAATTTTAGTAGGATGTTTTGTAGAAGGAATTTTTGTACCTGCGATTAACTTGGGCAGTTTTAAAAAGTTCTTCATCAGCCAAAAAAACTACTGAAAATGGCATGATACAGCAATTATTTTGAGAAGTTTTTATTTAGTCTTCATAGAGTCAGAGCGATCAGAAATTATTTTACTAAGGTGTTAATAAGGTGTTATTAAGGTGTCCTTTGTCATTTGATAGGTGAGAATAAAATGTGCTTAATATTTATCTAACACTTCCATATTTTCTTCATTTGTTGTCTGCTATTCTATTTGGATTAAGAATGGGTTTTTCATAAATGTAGCTGCACATAGTTTTGGAGATTTTCCTTCTCATGAAAGAGAGCCAGTAATTCAAGAGACACAACAATGTGAGAAGAAAAGGTTTTATTGACAGCAAACCAGTGTATTGGAAGATGGAAAAGTAATGCTCATGTCCACCTTGCCTGGAGACATTTTGATTGCACATTTTTGGGGGATATTACCTGAATCTCAGGCAGGTGGACACCAGGGTATTTCCTTAGTCTTGGGAAATGGCTAGTTCTGGAATGTGGGATGTGAGTGTCTTTTCTCCATATGTTCTGGACCTGTTCATCTAAAAAGGCATGGTTGTTCAGAGGCTTGAACAACCTCTGAAAGTCAGTCTCTGTTGAAAGTCTATGTGTCTGGTTTCTGTCACAGCTGACATCTGCTTTAAACTTTCATGACCTTTTAAATGTGACCTTTCCTATTAACTTGGAACTAGGGAATGCAGAAGGAAATACCCAGGGTGTTTTAACTAATTTTATACTTAGTCATTAAGATATGGAGCAGGGGGCAGGGAGAAAACAAAGTTGCACTTATAAATTGAAAAAAAACAGGGAAAAGGAAACAACTCAACTCGGTATGATTTCAAACTCAATACCTGAATGAAATAAAATGATAAAATTAAATTCAGTTTATTAAAGGTATGTTTGATGTTATAAATGTGTATTAGACAATTCTAAACTGAGAAAAACAGCAATGGAGCATAATATTGATTAATATACTTTATTATTTATATTTTAAATTTTTACATACCATGCCTTCCATTTTGGCATATTCATACACACATATAACACAGTTTGATCATTTCTATTCTTTATTATCCCTATTTTCCTTCCTGTCACCTCTCCTGATCCCCTTTTTCTTCTCTCCCTTCTACCTTTGAAGTGTCTTTTTTTCTCCTATGGATTCCACATATGAGAGAAAACATGCAATATGTCTTTCCAAGTTTGACGTATTTCAACCTAATGTGGTGATCTCTGTTTCCATCCATTTTTCTGCAAATGACATGATTTCATTCTTCTTTATGGATGAATAAAATTCCATTGTTGTGTATACCACATTTTTTTTAATCCATTCATCTGTTGAGAGCAGGTAGGATGATTCTATTACTTGGCTATTGTTTAAATCAGGCCTCCAAGGGAGGGTGACCTACTTTACTGTGGATACTGATTCAAATATTAATCTTATTCAGAAAATCCTTATACATATACCCAGCAAAATGCTTAACCATATATTGGGACACTCCATGCCCAGTCAGGCTGACAAATAAAATAAACAATAACATTCTCTATGTTTGGTTATTACCCACTGTAGGCTCAAAATGCCAGAGGATAGGAAACATTTTTCATTGATCTTTGGATCTCCATAGTCTAGCACCAATGTTATTTAGGAAACATATTTTTGAACGGATAAATAAAATATTACATACTCTATTTTTATTGGTCCATTTAAGTTATACATAGCATTGGGATTCATTTTGGCGTAATTATAAAAGCATGGAATATTTTTACACATTCTTTTCTCATGTTTCTGAAAGTAAGGTATCAAAAAGTATACATCTTTTTGTTTTTAAACTAAAAACCACCTTTCTGAGGAATTGTGGAAGATTTTTTTAAAAATTTTTATTGCAGGATTCCTTTTATAAAAATATTTTTTAAAATTTATTTTTAAAACAGAAGGATACATTTCAAGTCATAGTACATATATGGAGCACTCTCTGGTTGCAAATGAAATAGAGTCACACCATTTACGTCTTTATATATGTACCTGGAGTAGTGATGTCCATCTCATTCCACCATTTTTGCAACTACCATTCCCTCTCCCCTCCCCTACCTCCCCCCTGCCTCATCCAAAGTTCGTTCATTTTTCCACCCTCCTTATGTATCAGCATCCACTAATCAGAGAAAACATTCAGCCTTTAGTTTTTTGGGATTGGCTTACTTCACTTAGCATGATGTTCTCCAATTCCATACATTTACATGCAAATGCCATAATTTTATTCTCTGTATTGCTGAGTAATATTCCATTGTGTATATATACCACAGTTTCTTTATCCATTCATCTATTGAAGGGCATCTAGGTTGCTTCCACAGTTTAGCAATTGTGAATTGTGCTGCTATAAACAATGAAGTGGCTGCATTACTGTAGTATGCTGTTTTTAAGTCTTCAGGGTATAGGCCGAGGAGTGGGATAGCTGGGTCAAATGGTGGTTCCATTCCAAATTTTTTAAGGAATCTCCGTACTGCTTTCCAGATTGGTTGCACCAATTTGCAGTCCCACCAGCAATGTTTGAGTGTGTCTTTTCCCCACATTCTCACCAGTGCTTATTGTTGCTTGTATTCTTGATAACTGCCATTCTGACTGGTGTGAGATGAAATCTTAGAGTAGTTTTGATTTGCATTTCTCTAACTGCTAGATATGTTGAACATTTTTTCATATGTTTGTTGATCGATTGTGTATCTTCTTCTGAGAAGTGTCTGTTCAGCTCCTTAGCCCATTTGTTGATCTGGTTGTTTGTTTGTTTTTTTGTTTTTGGTGTTAAGTTTTTTGTGTTCTTTATATATCCTGGAGATTAGTGCTCTATCAGATGTGCATGTGGGAAAAGTTTGCTCCCAGAATGTAGGCTCTCTGTCCACTTCATTGATTGTTTCTTTTGCTGAGAAGAAGCTTTTTAGTTTGAATCCATCCCATTTATTGATTTTTGATTTTGTTTCTTGCACTTTAAGAGTCTTGATAAAGAAGTTGGCACCCAGTTTAATGTGATGAAGGGTTGGGCCTACTTTTTCTTCTATTAAGCACAGGGTTTCTGGTCTAATTCTTTGGTAATTGATCTACTTTGAGTTGACTTTTGTGCATGGTGAGAGATAGAGGTTTAGTTTCATTTTGCTTCATATGGATTTCCAGTTTTCTTAGACCCATTTGTTGAAGAGGGTATCTTTTTTCCAGTGTGTACTTTTGTCTAGTATGAGATAACTATATTTATGTGGGTTTGTCTCTGTGTCTTCTATTCTCTACCATTGATCTACATGTCTATTTTGGTGCCAATACCATGCTGTTTTTGTTATTATAGCTTTGTAATATAATTTAAAGTCTGAAGATCTGATGCCTCCTGCTTTGCTCGTCTTGTTAAGGATTGTTTTGGTTATTTGGGGTTTCTTATTTTTCCAAATGAATTTCATGATTGCTTTTTCTATTTCTGTAAAAAGTGATGTTGGGATTTTAATTGGAATCACATTGAATCTGTATAGCACTTTGGGTATTGTGGACATTTTGACAATATTGATTCTGCCTATCCAAGGGCATGGGAGATCTTTTTATCTTCTAAGGTCATCTTCAATCTCTTTCTTTAGTGTTCTGTAGTTTTCATTGTAGAGGTCTTTCGCCTCTTTTGTTAAATTGATTCACAAGTATTTCATTTTTGGGGATGCTATTGTGAATGAGGTAGTTTTTCTTATTTCTCTTTCAGAGGATTTATCACTAAGGTATAGAAATGCATTTAATTTATGGGTATTGATTTTATATCTTGCTACTTTGCTGAATTTATTTATTAATTCTAGAAGTTTTCTGGTGGAATTTTTGGATTCTCTAAGAATCATATCATCTGCAAATAATGATAGTTTAACTTCTTGTTTTCCTATTCTTATCCTTTTGATTTCATCTGTCTAAGTGCTCTGGCTAGAGTTTCAAGGACTATGTTAAATAGAAGTGGTAAAGGAGGACATCCCTGTCTTGTTCCTGTTTTCAGGGGAATTCTTCTAATTTTTCCCCATCAAGGATGATGTTGGCTTTCAGTTTTGCATAGACAGCTTTTACAATGTTGAGGTATGTTTATATTATCCCTAGTTTTTCTAGTGTTTTGAACATGAAGAGGTATTGCATTTTGTCAAATACTTTCTCAGTATCTATACAGATAATCATATGATTCTTGACTTTAAGTCTATTGATGTGATGAATTACATTTATTGATTTCCATATGTTGAACCAATCTTTCATACCTGGGATGAAACCCACCTGATTATGGTGCACTATCTTTTAAATATATTTTTGTATATGATTTTCCAGAATTTTGGTGAGAATTTTTGCCTCAATGTTCATCAGGAATATTGGTCTGAAGTTTTCTTTCTTTGATATGCCTTTGTCTGGTTTTGGAATCAGGGTGATACTAGCCTCATAGAATGAGTTTTAATGGGTTCCCTCCTTTTCTATTTCATGGAATAATTTGAGGAGTATTGGTATTAATTCTTCTTTGAAGGTCTTGTGGAACTGGGCTAAGAATCCATGTGGTCCTTGGCTCTTCTTGGTTGGTAAGCTTTTGATGGCTTCTTCTATTTCCTGGCTTGAAATTGATTTGTTTAAGTTGTGTATGTCCTCCTGATTCAGTTTGGTCAGGTCATATGCCCCTAAGAATTTGTCGGTGTCTTTGGGATTTTCTATTTTGCCAGAGTATAGATTTTCAAAATAGTTTCTAATTATCTTCTGTATTTCAGTAGTGTCTGTCATGATATTTCACTTTTCATCTTGAATTTTAGTAATTTAAATTTTCTCTCTCCTTTTCGTTAGGGTAGGTAGACAAGGGTTTATCAATTTTATTTATTTTTTCAAAGAGCCAGCTTTTTGTTTTGTCAATTTTTTGAATTGTTTCCTTTGTTTCAATTTCATTGATTTCAGCCCTGATTTTAATTATTTTCTATCTTCTACTTCTTTGGAGGGTTGATTTGCTCTTCTTTTTCTAGAGCTTTGAGATGTAATGTCAGGTCATTTATTTGTTGACTTTTTCTTCTTTTAATAAATGAGCTCAATGCAATGAACTTTCCACTTAACACAGGCTTCATAGTGTCCCAGAGATTTTGATATGTTGTGTCAGAGTTCTCATTTATCTCTAAAAATTTTTTTGTTTCCTCCTTGATGTCTTCTGTTATTCATGCATCATTCAATAGTGTATTTTTTTCTCCAGATGATGGAGTATCTTCTATTTTTTATTTTATCATTGATTTCTAATTTAATTCCATTATTAATCCATTATCTGATAGAATGCAGGGTAGTAGCTCTATTTTTTTTTGTATTTGCTAAGAGTTGCTTTGTGGCACAAAATATGGTCTATTTTAGAGAAGGATTCATGTGCTGCTGAGAAAAAAGTATATTCACTTGTTGATGGATGAAATATTCTGTATAAGTCTGTTAATTATAAATTATTGATTGTATTGTTGAGTTCTATGGTATCTTTTTTTAGTTTTTGTTTGGAAGATCTGTCCAGTGGTGTGAGAGATGTGTTAAGGTCACCCAGTATTATTGTATTGTGGTCTATTTGATTCTCAAAATCGAGAAGGATTTGTTTGATATATGTGGATGCTTCATTGTTTGGGGCATAGCTATTTGTGATTGTTATGTCTTCTTGATGTATGGTTCCCTTAAGCAGTATGAGGTGTCCTTCTTTATCCTTTCTGACTATATTTGGTTTGAAGTCTACTTTATCTGATATGAGGATGGAGACCCCTGATTGTTTACGCAGTCCATTTGAGTGGTATGTTTTTCCCATCCTTTCACATTCAGTCTGTGGATGTGTTTTTCTATGAGATGAATCTCTTGGAGACACATACTGTTGAGTCTTTTTTTTTAAATCCAATCTGCCAGTCTATGTCTTTTGATTGATGAGTTTAGGCCATTAACATTCAGGGTTATTATTGAAGTATGGTTTGTATTCCCATTCATTTTGGTTTTTAACTTGATTTGGTTCCTTTTTTGATTGGCTTTTCCTTTAATGTAGTCCCTCCCTTTGCCAATTGTCATTGTTGTTTTTCATTTGCTCCTCATGACATATTTTGCCAAGAATATTCTCTCATGCAGGCTTTCTTTTTTTTTTTTTAATATTTTTTTAGTTGTAGATGGACACAATACCTTTATTTTATTTATTTTTATGTGGTGCTGACGATCAAACCCAGGGCTTCACATATGCGAGACGAGCACTCTACCACTGAGCCACAACCCCAGCCCCTCATGCAGGCTCTCTTATTGTAAATTCTTTTAACTTTTGTTTATCATGGAAAATTTTTATATCATCAAATCTGAAGCTTAATTTTGCTGGATATAAGATTTTTGGTTGGGACCCATTTTCTTTTAGAGTTTGATATATGTTGTTCTAATATCTCCTGGCTTTGAGGGTCTGGGTTGAGAAATCTGCTGAAATCCAAATTGGTTTCCCCTTGTATGTAATCTGTACCTTCTTTCTTGCAGCTTTAAAAATTCTATCCTTATTGTGTATGGTAGGCATTTTCATTATAATGTGGCTTGGTGTGGATCTGTTGTAGTTTTGTACATTGGGTATCCTGCGAGTCTCTTGTATTTGATTTTCAATTCATTTTTCATGTTTGGGAAATTTTCTGATATTATTTCATTGAAGAGATTGTGCATTCCTTTTGTTTATATCTCTATACCTTCCTTTATCCTGATAATTCTTAGGTTTAGTTTTTTGATGTTATCCCAAAATTCTTGGATGTTTTGTTCATGGTATCTTATCATCTTCATTTTGTGGTCAACTTTATTTTCAAGATTACATATTTTGTCTTCATTGTCTGAGGTTCTGTCTTTCAAGTTATCTAGTCTATTGGTGATGCTTTCTATTGAATTTTTAATGTGGTTTATTGTTTCCTTCATTTCAAGGATTTCTGCTTTTTTTTTTTTTAATGTCTCCATGTCTTTCTTGAAGTAACCTTTTCTCCCTGTATTTGCTCTCTTATTTCTTTGGTGGAGTGATCAATTGTTGCCTGTATTTGCTTTCTAATCTCTCTGTTGGATTGATCAGTTTTTGCCTGTAAGTGCTCAGCACATTTCATCTACTGTGCTGCCAGTGGATTCTATTATTGTAGCATCATGGTTTGTTTGGGGTATTTTCTTCACTTGTTTTTTCATATTGTTCATGTGTCTTCCTCGCTAGCAGTACTGATCTGAGGTATTACAGTTTCTACCCTATAATCTTGTAGTGTTCCTATCAGTTACCAATACCTCATCTCTGGTATAACCAGGCCTTCAGGGATCTCTGGAATGATCTTCCTGGTCCTGGCTGTTGACTCTAGATGAAAGTAGACAGGGACAGCCATCCATTGGTAGATGGGGGCTGCAGTGCAGCATTCAGTTGGTCTCCTTCTCTGTGTGTGCAGTTGGTCCACAGTCTTTATCCTATAGGCTTATAGATCCCCTACAGGGTTCCAATACCTCTCCTTTAAGGGGGAAACAAATATTAGCAGATCTCCATACAAACAATATATAGTTTTAGACCAAGTAGCTCCTAATAGGACATCTATGTCTTTGTCACAATATACAGAAATTATGAGTTTAATTAGTATCTACTATATAAACCATAGGTTTGCAAAAGGGCTACATTTTCTGCTGGTGGACTAAAAAGAACTGGGAATGGGGTGTAAGAGGAGATGTTAGGGAGGTAGGAAGTGAAGATATGGAGTTATTAGGTCCTAGAAAGCATGAAACAGGAATCCAAAACAAGTTGGCTACTAGTAGAAAAGAGAGAAAGAGAGTTGGAGAAGACAGGTAAGTAGGAAGAAAATAGAGTACAACAAACAAAAAAAAAACATAAAAATTAAATAAAATAAAACACGTAAAGATAGAAGATATGAGACTATATAATACAACTATAATATACTAATCAGATATTTCTGTCCTCAGTAGCCTAATGCATAAAAAATACTTGGCTTAACAAATGTTGGAAATGTGAGGGTGGAAAAAGAGTGAGAGAGGGAAAAGAAGAAAAAGAAAAAAAAGAAAAAAAGGGATACTAGAGGGGAAAAAGTCTCAAGGCAAATAAAAAGGCTTGCTTCCTTTCTCATCCAGTAGGTGGCATTGTCTGTTGTTTACTGGTATCTCTCCACTCAGGTCCAAGATGGCAATGAAGGAGTCTCAAAATGGAGGTATATGCTTTCAAAGATAGGGTGTAGGGCCAGGCCGGGGTGGTGGCATTGGGTGATGTGTTCAGAGATGTCGCTCTGTGGCATACTGTGCCGAGGTAGAAGGTTTATTCCAGTTTCTGTCCAGTGTCCCCAGGTGTAGGCAAATGGGGGAGTTCCACATTGGCAGATGGAGGTCCACACAGGAGCAGCAGCCAGGGATCTCTTGCAGGAGCCAGGGGTCCTGCGTGGGAACTTCAACTGGGGGTCCTGAGTGGGTGGGCGATCTGAGGTCCTGTGTGGTGTGTGGGCACTGGGGCAGGTCCTGCATGGGCAATCAGCCAGGGTCCTGTGCAGGCAAGTGGCCGGGGTCCTGTGCAAATGCTGGGGCCTGCTGATCCGCGTGGGCACACGGCTGAATTCCTGCGTGGAGGCAATTGTTGGGGGTCCTCTGATAATTTGCAGAGAAACAGTATTTCCACTATTTTAATCTCTGGTCCTGGAGAGACTAGGAATGCAGCATCCATCTAGGCCGCCATCTTGGATCCACTCCTTGTGCAAGATCTTATTTGCTGCTATATTTTCATTATCTTACACAGTAACTGACACATAGCAGATAATGAAAAAATGACAAATTGAACTAAATTTAACCATGAGGAGAAATATCTCAGTGAACTTGAAAGTAATGCATTTATCAGGTTAAGCTGGGCAAAGAATTCTGGTCTTCTGCTTCATGGGTAAAGTATAGCACAGGGCACAGGTGGGTTCTTTGTCTCATGAATTTGAAGAATAAAATCCACAGACACAGGGTGAAAGCATGTCACCTCTCTAAGCTTGAAGCAGCCAGAGTGGTCATTATCCATTTTCCCTTAGAGTAGTAAGGGTTGCATTCTTGAAGAGGAGACTTAGACTGGAAGGGACGTTCAAAAGGACAGTCAGTGTAGGTAATGAATGATTAGGTCAAAAAATGGGGGCTGCTTTCAGAGGAAACAAAATGCTAATACATCCAGAGACATTCCCTCTTCCAACCTATTGTCAAGGTTACTTGCCTTCAGGGAATCTTCCTTCCTTCAAGGGGTTGTTAACAAATGCCCTTGGGCCATTTTCTTTCTACTTGTACCCCTGTGTTGCTTTCTTCCCACCCTTGGATCCCTATACACTTTGGCCCACCTTTGGGTCATGAGTCATCAGGCAGGATGGGGGAGGAGAGAGCACGAGAACAAAGGAAATATAAAATGTATGAAAGAGGCAAGACACCCCACATCTTTGGATACCAGCTCTAAATTCCCTTCTTCCTCCTGGGAATGTCTGTATCTGTTCTATCCTTTCAATAAAACTTCCTTTCTATGCTTGTTTCTTTGTTGTTCAATCCTCAACATCAGGGAAATGGGACTCAGCCCTGATTCTTGTCACTGGTATCAGAAGGTAACATTACTATCTGTACCACTAAAGTATCCCCCTTTCTGAGATAGGAGACATTTGAGGCCATAACTCCTAGTTTTATCTTGACTTTTATTGGCCCTAAAAAGAGTTATTACCATAAATCCTCTTTTAATTTTTGCTTGCTTATCCTCAAGGTTTGTGTACCCATGTTTTTCTATAGATTATCTGCTACAAGTTATTTACTTATCTTCACTGGAAGTAACTTAAAGAAAACTAAGAGAAACTTAAAGTATGTGTTTTCTTTTTCTCTTCTCCCTCTCTTCGTCCCTAACCTTTGTTGGGGGTAACAGAATTACCCTTTTTTTCCATCCTAGGCTGAGTTATCTGTATTTCAGCACACACTAACCATAAGAATCAAGTAATTCATATTTCAGGAATAGCACCAGAAAATCTATGAAACAACTATCTCCCAAATTAAAAAGTTAATCACAACCAGCCCCTAACACAAAGGAAACATCTGAAATGGAGCCCTTGAATAGCTTCTTTAAAAATTCTCTCTTTTCGGTACACTTAAACATTGCTGGTGGGATTGCAAATTGGTGCAACCAATCTGGAAAGCAGTATGGAGACTGCTTAAAAAACTTGGAATGGAACCACCATTTGACCCAGCTATCCCACTCCTTGGCCTATACCCTAAAGACTTAAAAACAGCACACTACAGTAAAGCAGCCACTTCAATGTTTATAGCAGCGCAATTCACAA
>PVHX01012080.1:0-60971 GCA_004024805.1 Geosciurus inauris | reverse complement strand
TTTGGTACCGGGTACTGAACTCAGGGGCACTCGACCACTGAGCCACATCCCCAGCCCTATTTTGTGTTTTATGTAGAGACAGGGTCTCACTGAGTTGCTTAGCGCCTTGCCGTTGCTGAGGCTGGCTTTGAACTCGCGATTCTCCTGTCTCAGCCTCCCTGAGTGCTGGGATTACAGGCTTGAGCCACCACGCCCGGCTCAGAATGACATCTTGTTAGGGAAGACTGAGTGATGTTTTTTAGGAAAGTCGTGTTCATTTTCTACAGCTGCCATAACAAAATACCACAGACTGTTCCACTTAAACAACAGAAATTTATTTTGTCACAGTTCTGGAGGCTGGAAGACCAAGAGCAGCGGGAACAGGTGTGGTTTCCCTGAGGCCCTTGTCCTTGGCTTGCACGTGGCTGTGGCCTCCTCGTCTCCCCACACGATCCATCTTCTCAGAGCTCATGATCTTGGGTCTGTGTCCACATTTCCTCTTCTTACAAGGACACTAGTCAGACGGGATTAGGTCGCACATACTAGGGGCCTCATTTTAATTTAGTTACTTCTTTAAAGGCTCTATCTCCACATACAGTCACATTTAGAGGTACTCGAGTTTAGGACTTTAACACAGAATTTTGAGGGAGAACATAATTCAGTGCACAACAGAAAATATATGGTCTTTGTTAGAGAAGACAAGAACATACAGTAATCTACAACAGAATATATACAGTAATACATACAATAGACAGTAAGGGTGCTGACAGGAAGAAATGGACTCTAAAGCAATTTCTCCACAGAATTAAAAGTACCTAACAACAGACTTGTCAGAGAGGTGAGGTAGAGGAAGAGTTGAAGAAGCCCTAATGTTTTCTAGCTTGGGCAGCTGGACGTTTCGTATGTACACAATATAACGCCAGTGGAAATCAACAAATCACTTATTAATTCAGTAACTATTTAGTAAGTGCTTACTATACACCCAACACATTTAGAGAAACAAAATGCCCTGTCTCATCAAATTCACACTCAAGACTTCATGAGGTATCATTTAGATCTTGGAAAGATCGTATGTAGAAAGTGGAGATGTTGAGGAAGCAGCTCATTACGTAAATCTGAAACTCAGGGGTTGCAGTAATGAATTTGGAAATTAGAGTATGTCTACTCCTAAAACCATGAACCTGAGTGAATCCACCTAAGAAGCCTGAAAAGCAGCCTCTGTACCAGGCAAGGGCCTGTGTGGTGTGAAGGTCAATAAAGGAGATGCACAAATGCATCTACCAATGAGATGGGGGAAGGTAACGATGGCGTCAGTCCTGTCCATATCCAGCTGAGATTGTCCCCATAGAAATTTCACATGTGTACTTTCTAGTTAGCATTATGAATAATAGTTTTTAGATGCAGTTTACATAGTCAGGCAGCCGCAGCGTCTCACTATTCTAATCTTAGAAGTACTGAGGAAGGACTTGGGTGCATTATCCACACCCACCTACAGTCAGCAGGAAGCAGCTCGGTCCTGGGGGAGGCCGGCCTCTTCCCCAGGCACTTCCCTGCCTCCGGCAGCCTACCTCAAACCCTGTTTGCCAAGCAGACTGTGCCAGGGTGGAGGAGCGGACGGGCACTCACTGGTACCACCTGAGTGTCTGTGCAGCCTTGACAGATTTCTTGCTCTCTCACTCCCCCGCCCAAATGTCCCCTGCAGTTCTTCTCACTGAGAGTCCCCACACTGCAGCGAGATCCTCTTCCTTTCACACTCTGATCCTGAGATCACTCCCTCCAGACAGCCCTTCCTTCTTTGGCAGAGCAAAAACAGTCTTCAGGGAAAGGTTTTCTAGAATTAAACAAACAAACAGATGACATCAGTGTCTCCCTGTTAGGGACCAGGGCAAAGCCCTTCGTCATGCTGGCCCCGTGCCCTGGGGCCAACAGGAGGCTGGAGTTCTTCCTTGCAGAGAATGCCAGTGGACCCTAGTCATCGTCACACTTGATGACCATGATTCTGGGGAAAGCAACACAACATCCTGTTGGCTTCTCTGATGAGACCTTCATTTCCTTTCTGACACTGTCCTCTTTTCCCCATGACCACTTGGTTCTTCTCCCCAGCCTGTCCAGTTTCTGAGGTCATCATTTTCTTTTCGTTGTGGACCATGATCTCCTTCTGATCAGGGATCGCCCTTCCCAAGTCTCTCCTAAATGTTGCTCTTCTCAACACACACTGGAATCATTTTCTTTAAAAATACAGAAATATAATTTGGCTCCTTTCTTATTTCCTCTTAATAATGTTATTCTACATTCTCTAATTCCTAATGGGGCCAAAATTTGGAGGCAGATTCACATTTTTGAACCCCATTATAAATGAATGTCACATTATAAATTAAATACAGACCACAGATTGAATCAATATACCCTGGGATCAACATTGCCAGACTCCTAAATATTATTGTTATTATTTTAAAAACTATTGCTAGTATTATTGATCTCTCCAGTAACAAGTGTTTTTAATCTGTGTATAAAATAATTCAATTTTATAAATCATCTAATTTTTATTTAACACCATCATGCTTAGGAAGTACCAGTTTGAAACCTCCTGGTTTTTAGAAAGAAAATTGTTCTAGCGGTCGGCTAAGGAATTGCATGCTCATTAGCAGGCAAAGCTCAGAGCACAGTATACATTCCATTCCTCTAGAATGTTCTCCAATTGCTAGGGGCACGAGCTTTCTAATTTATCAAATTTTGAAAAGGAAGATACAGAAGATAAAAGCAATTAACATTTTTTTAAAAATGAGATCACAAAAAGAAAAATAGACAATGTTTTCCATACCTCATACACCATTTTTATTTTTATTAATTATTATTATTATTATTATTATTGGTACCAGGGATTGAACTCAGAGACAGTCGACCACTGAGCCACATCCCCAGCCCTATTTTGTGTTTTATGTAGAGACAGGGTCTCACTGAGTTGCTTAGCATCTCACCATTGCTGAGGCTGGCTTTGAACTAGTGATTCTCCTGTGTTTTCAGAAAACAAAGACGATACTCTTAGAGAGTTGCTCCATTCTGAAGGCTCATCGGGTGGCCAACAACCACCTTTGGGTTTTCAATATGTTACATCTCTTCCTCAGCCCGAGAGTCCTTGGGATTGCAGGCATGCACCACCACACCTGGCTTAATCTTTCTTTTAAAACTGGAGAGCAAAGTAGGCAAACAGGAAATGAAATGAAGTAAAACCTCCACATAAAAATAAAAAGAAGAGTGAAAGCATCACTTAAAGATGGCATGTGACTTCAGTTTCTTAAACATGTAATGGGCAAGTAACAGGATCTGGGGCAACTGCAAATTTACGCCAGATTATCTAAAAATGACCTTGGGTAGTTAATGCAAGAATACTGATCTCTGCCCCTGCAGCCTCCACCTGAGGAGCTGAAGGCACTTCCTTGAAACACTCAGGATTAAGAGTTCCTAGTGCATATTTGAACCTAGTTCTACTAAGATGCAGGTAAGAGACTGAGCACAGACAGATCACTGAAGCTACATTTCTGTGTGAATATGAGCAGCTGGAGGAGGGTAGAGAGTCTTGCCAGCCCAGAACTAGTATGTCTGGTGCTTTCATGGAGATGCAAGGGAGAAAAAGAGGGGTGGGGTATGCAGAACAGTAAGTACAAAGGCCTTGGGGTTGAGATGCCGTGAAAAATTCAAGGAACAAAAAGAGGGTCTGTGAGGCTGAAGGGTAATGAGGCTCAGAGAGGAGGTCAGAGAGTCTGGAGGTAATGTTTTCCATCGTCAGGATATTTTCATTTTATTCTAACATAGAAAGCCATTGAGAGTTGTGACCTGTCCCTTGGGGAAGGCTGGCAAGATTGTAGAGCTTCCGTGAGGGAACAGAAAAGGAAACCGTGCCTCCTCTGCTGTCTGGAACCCAACAAAACTCCAGGAGAAAGAGAGGTTTGGGAGCTCCATAGGCAAACACCAAACAGAGGCCTGAAGGTCTCCAAAGAAGAGCCTCCGATTTGGGCAGCAGAAGAAAGGGATTTGTCTCACGGAGCCAATGCTGGTCATGTTGGATCAATACCTGAATCTTGCTTGTAAAATACCATTATTAACCAACACCCAGAAGGTGGCTTAAAGGAACCAGAGGCCAGCCTGGGCCTGGACGGAGGGCACCCTGTCCAGACAGCCATTCTCACAGGCTCCTGTGAGGCCCTGCCTGGTTCTGCCCTTCAGCACAGCGTCTTCCGGCTGCCACAGCCCCCCACGGGCACCTGGAGCAGTGGTTTCTGGACATCTGAGTCGAGAGGGACACATGTGCGACGCACTTTGACCCCACAACTCACTCTTGTGACTCTGTCTTAAGGAAATGATGTGCAAGGCCATCGTGGAGCGGCAGCGGCAGACCTGGTACCATCCAGCGTAGGTGCCCACGCAGGACCATGCTCTGGGAGAACACCCAGAAAGGCCCCCCAAGATGCTGTGTGCAACACGCCCTGAGTTTTAAATTGTGGACATCTATGTATGCATACCGTAGTTCCCTGATGTGTTTTCTTAAAGTGTTAATGGTGGTTCCCTCCTGACGACAAGCTGCACTGTAGCTTTTTCTTTCTCATTGATTATTTTCTGGTACAATGAACATAATTTAGTTTTGTGATTTAAAACTCTTATCAAAATGAACTAACAACTCCCTTGAAAGCTGTGTGTCCTAAATGCTTACCTGCGGCATTCTTGGGACTGGCCTTCGCCCTCCTCCCTGTGGTTCTGGGAGGCCACCCTCACCAAGAGAATCGGGGACATCCTGAGGTATGCTCAGTCCCCTCCAGTGGCCATCTGTTACAGGGTGACACACACCGTTCCTGTGGACTGCGCATCTTCTACAAGAAAAAGAAGAAAATTAGGCCATATCCACTCGTACTCTGTAATTTAAACATCCTATTTTCATATTTTCGAAATTTCTTAATTTTTAGAAGTTGTGTGCATTTGGTAGAGATATGCTTTTCATAGTGGAAAGGAGGCTCCATATAGCAGACAGAAGTATTTTGGGGCCATCTCCATCTTAGTGTCCAGCTAGAAGTTCTAGAAACTAAGTTAGCATTTGCTGAATAAACTTTAAAATAATGAATGAATCCAGTCCCAATTAATTGGGCCACAGAGAGAAACATGGTGTAACACCACCACAAATGAGGCTGCCTGAGGTCAAAGTTCAGACAAATTTGGATGTGCATGGTCAGGAGCACTTCTACAAATGCCGCACCGTCTTACAGATGTAGCTGGAAGGGGACTTCTTTGCTCCAGCTGCAATTTAGGAGCTTCTAATTTCTCATATAAATGGATTTAGACAATGGCTTCTTTTCCACAACAAGCAAGAAAATTAAAGCCTATGGAAAAAATTTATATTCATGGAGTAGCATTACTGCCAACTTAAACACAAAGCCTTGGAATAAAAACAGGGCACTTCACAGAGAAAAAAGAGAAGCAAAACAAATAATGCCATGCAAATTGCAAACATTCTACCATTCTTACTTCTATGCTATTCAAATCCAGAAATTGTAAATGCAGGGAGCATGCTGCGAAGTCCTGTGGCATGTCATACAAGCCGAATAAGCATCAAGGCTGCTAGCCACGTTCCTGTTGACACACTGCTTCCACCTCAAGCATATCAACTAAGGAAACGTAATGAATGCAAAGATCTGTGCACAAAGTTCAACCATGGATTTGAAGAAGACATTTCATGTATATATGAATCATGGGCAGATAGAGCTGATGGGAGATTAGGTATTAGGGCTTTCCAGAAGAAACAAAAAACTAATAGGGCGTGTGTGTGTGTGTGTGTGTGTGTGTGTGTGTGGAGAGAGATTTTAAGAAGTTGACTCATGACAGGTCCAAACTCCGCAGGGTAGCCGGCAGTCTGGAGTTCGAGTTCACCTGCAGAGGCAGCACCCAGGCCAAAAGCCTTCTTGAAGCACCAGTGCTTCTCCACCAAGACCCTCAGTGGATTGCACACACTGTGGAGGGCTATCTACCGCCTCAATGATTATCTCATCTAAAAAATACCTTCAAAGTAACTCCAGATCTGCTTGATTAATTATCCAGGCACCCCAGTTGACTTAAAATTAACCATCATACCAGCCAACATGTGCATTTGGAAAGATTCTCAGAAAAGCAAACTTGCCGAGCTCATGAGCAAGTAGACCCGTGAATCTTTCCTTCCTATTGACATTAACCTTTTCCTGAAGTCTGTAAAATGCCCTCAAGAGTCATAGAGCCACAAACATCAGACAATAGTTTTTCTTCTGCTGCTTTAATTTTAAATATAAAGCACTCAGACCCTGAACTATTCTTGGGGCCTGTGCCTAGGGTCACCTTGCCCCCAGCAGATCTTGCTGCCTTGCTTTCCACATCATAGGAACCAATACGCGCTGCTCTCGGTTGAACCAAGAGTTGACGTTAGGAGCTCAATCAGAAAGCGGGAAGTCAGCCGGGCGCAGTGGCGCATGCTTGTAATCCTAGCACTTAGGGAGGCTGAGACAGGAGAATCGCGAGTTCAAAGCCAGCCTCAGCAACGGCAAGGAGGTAAGCAACTCAGTGAGACCCCGTCTCTACATAAAACACAAAATAGGGCTGGGGATGTGGCTCAGTGGTCAAGAGCCCCTGAGTTCAATCCCTGGAGAAAGAAAGGAAGGGAGGGAGGGAGGAAAGAAAGAAGGAAGGAAGGAAGGAAGGAGAAAGAAGGAAGTCGTCACCTTGCATCAAATAACTCCTCTGATTTTCACTTCTCCCTCTACAAAATAACAGGATCTACTAATAATCTCAAATATCGTGTAAGCAGAAACACTGCTGGTAGGCAAAAATTCAGATAGACACCGTGGTAGTCTCTTCACAAGGGTGAAACTTCAAAGAAACTCTGAGGCATATTCAGGGAGAAATACGGACTATTGCAGTGAAAGAAAATAGTACATGAAAAGAATGAGGTGGAAATGTACCAGGTGTGTTCAACAGGCTGAGCAGAAATTAAGTGAAAGAAGCTACAGGAAACATGATTGAAAAGTAGGTGGTGAACATGAACTTGAACTTGAAGACAACGTGAATACCAGGCACTTGAAAGGAACAGGGGTATTGTGCATGGGTTTTAAATTGGGGCATAACATAATAAATGTGGTTCTTCCAGGAGGGGAAAACTTTCTGGCCACATGGATTTATTTTCTCTAAACCAATAAACTTGATCTCTTTCTTATGTCTCCTGTGCCTCCGTTTTTGTAATTACAGACAGAATCACCCAGTTTCATGTAGAAATTATACAACATTAAGCTGCAAATCCATGCAGTATGAAAAAAAATAATTTGGAAGTAATTTTGTCATAAAATTGCTTCAATGCAGCTGTCACAACTAATACCTGTTATTGCATTTGTAAACTATCACTTGTCAGGGAAAAAACTTAAACAGGAAAACGTGGGCTGCAGAGAAACTCATTAAAATGAACTATGGATCTAGCATAAAGGGAAGAAGAGATCTCAAAATTTAAAAGGAAGAGACACAGGCTGTACCCAGCTGTCACATTAAATCTTCCAGAGAGGAAGTTAGGATCGGTGGCTTGCAATCTATCTCAAGTAGTAAAGAACTGACTTAAAAAAAAAAAAAAGCAAAAGGTTTTGTTTGATTTTAAATTGATATATAATAATTCTACATATTTATGGGGTAGAGTGTGATATAGAATTGTAGAACATCTAGAATTGTAGAATGATCAAATCTGGATATTTAGCATACCTTGATTGTGTTCTCAGTCTATGGTGAGAGCTTTCAAAATCCTCTCTTCTGGCTATTTTGAAATGCACAATATGATATTGCTGACTACAGCACCTACTATGCTAAAGCACACCATGCACTCCTAACTCTAGTTTGTGCCCATTAGCTTATCTCCTCCCATTCCTCTGTCAGCCTGCATGCAGTACCCCTGGCTTACCTCTATTATCTCTCTTCCTTCAAGGAGATCAACTGGTATTAGATTCCATGTAGAGATCACGCCATCCTTCTGTGCCAGTCTGATGTGCTGAACGTAATTTCCTCCAGATGCATTCCCATTGCCAATAATGAAGAGATCTCAACAATGAAAGCCATAAACATTAATGAAAGAAATTGAAGAGTGTAGGAGCATCTCCATACCTTCAACCCCTCCCTTCCATCTTTCCCCATTCCATGCTAATGCACTGTGCCCTTGACAGAGAGCACCCCTTTGTTTGTAACTTTGGACCTGATTGGTCCAGGAGTGTATATAAGTTTCTGCACTTTCTGGAATAAATGGTGTTTCTGAATCTCGCTCAGGTGGTTCTGCATCTCACTGGGGCAGAGCAGTTTTTTACCTACACCCCGGGGTCTGGGGAGAGTGGCCCCGCTAACCGTCACCGTCCTGGAAGACCTCATTTCATCTTCTTTCCCAGAGACCCCTTCTTTCTTCCATCTCTCAGGACCCCAACTCGTTGAGCGGACCCACGGAGCACAACCCTTAAAGCAATAGAAGAGGACACAAAATAAATGGAAAGATAATCCATGTTCATGGACTGGAAAAATTCATGTTGTTTAAGTGTCTGTACTACCCCCAAAGAAGTGCATTGATTTATATATGCAATCTCTATCAAAATATCAATGATAGTTCTTTCAGAAATAGAAAAAAAGTCTTAAAATTCACAAAACCATGAAAAAAGTCTTAAAATTCATGAAACCACAAAAGCCCCAAAATTGCTAATGTGATCATGAGCAAAAAGGCCAATGCTGGTAGCCGCATACTTCCTGGGTCTGGGATGCAAAAGAAAAGCTAAAGTAACCAAAATGGCATGATTTGGCATAAAGTGGTCTATAGACCAGTGGAAGAGAACCAAGAAAACAGAAATAAATCACATGTGGCAGCCAACTGATTTTGGCAAAGAGGCTAAGAATACATACTGGGAAAAGCAGTCATTTTAATAAGTAGTGCTGGGAAAACTGAATTTTAACTATCCTCATGCTAAAGAGGATACCTCTTGCCACCAACCTCAGCCCTAGGCAGCAGCTACATTTGCTTTCTGTTCATATATATTTACTTATTCTAGATATTTCATGTTAATAAACTTATACAATGTGTTGTTTTGTTTGGGCTTCTTCAACTTGGTCTAATGTTTTTGAGGTTCCTTCATTATGCAGAATATAGCAGTACACTGTTCCTTTCTATTGCTGAATGATATTCCGTTGTATGGATATACCACATGTTTTCTATTCACCAGTTGATTAATATTTGAATGTTTTTAAATTTTGGTTACCATGAATAATGTGCTAGGTACGCTCATCTTTGTGTACATATGTTTTTCTTTCTTCTGAGTAGATAACCAGAAAGAGAATTGCTAGGTAGTAAGTCTATGTTTAATTTAGTGTTTAAGAAACTGACAAACTGTTTTCCAAAATGATGACAGCATTTAACATTTCCACAAGCAATGCCTGAGAGTTCCAATGTCTCCACATCTTCACCTATACGTGTTATTTTCTATCCTCTTGATTGCGGTGATCCTGATTAAAGCAAAGTGGTAACTCATTTTAGTTCTGATTTGCAATCCCCTAACGATTAATGATTATTAACAAATTGTCATGTGTCAATCCATATAAATTCTTTGGAAAATGTCTGTTCCAATGTCTTGTGTGATTTTTAGTCTCATGATTCCGTTGTTTTCCATAAATTGTGAATATAAGTCCCTTTTATGGTTTTCAGGTATTTTCTCCCAGTCAATGGATTGAATTTTACTTTCCTGATCATTTTTATTGAAGTACAAAGCTTTCCATTTTGTTTAGGTATAATTTATCAATTTAGCTTTTTTTATTATTTATGCTTTTGATGTTATATCTAAGAAATAATTGCCTAACTAAGATCTGAATACTTATTCCTTCCTATTTGCCTTTATTATTTTGCAGGGCTTTTATATTAAATAATTTTAGAGTAAAGATTCTCTGAAAATTTAGATGGGCTGGAAACAAAATCGTGTAAATGGCATAAAAGAACAAATGCAAACACAGTCACTCATGAGTATGTGTAGTAAAACCTTGTATCATCTATTTTGTGTTAAAATCAATGGGACACAAAACATCCTTTTAAAGTTACTTGTAGGCAGCAGGCTCAGAGCTCAGGAAAACTGAACCAAGAGACTGGTGAAAGAAAAGCTCACCAGTGAGGAATACTGTCTACGAGGCCAGGATGTGTCCAGTCCCTGGTTGACCACGGCTGAACTGTCTAACTGGAAAATGCTCAGAACACAGAGTACAAGAGGGAGAAGGCTGTGTAAGGAAAGAGATTTCATCTGCTTAAACACAACGAATACCAAGGACTTCAATAATCATTCTCACCATGAATGGATAAAGAAACTGTGGTATATATACACAATGGAATATTACTCAGCAATAAGAGAGAATAAAATTATGGCATTGGCAGGTAAATGGATGGAGTTGGAGAATATCATGCTAAGTGACATAAGCCAATCCCAGAAAACCAAATACTGAATGTTCTCTCTGATAAGTGGATGTTGATCCGTAATGGGGGGAAGGACACGGGAACAATGGAGGAATTCTGTTCACAGGGGTGTAAGGGGGAAGGGGACATGGGGACAGTAAATGTGGTGGAATATGATGGTCATCATAGCCCTAGCTTTATGTATGACTGCATGTATGTTGTGATTCTACATCACTTACAACCAGAGAAATGAAAAGTTATCCTCCATCTGTGTACAGTGAATCAAATTGCACTCTGATACCATATAAACCTAAATAGAGCAAATAAGTTAAAATATGAAAAAATAATAATAATCGTCCTCACCTTCCTATGAAGTAAGCTATGTTTGCATTCCACAACCAACAGAAGGGAACGTGCTTTACCCACCTAGGGAAGATTAAGATGACACACTCAGGGTACGTTAGCCTTCCTGCCAAGGTTTGTAATGAAATCTGTTCCCACCGCTATTTCCTTGAAGATTACTAATAACCTTCCTATTTCCAAACCTGTATGGTCTTTTATTCAATGTAGAAGACTGTTGAATTTTGAAGCATAAAAATGAAGACTATTTATAGACTACGTTCTAGAATTTCACAGCCTAAAGGAACATTAGTCAAACAACCTCTTCTTTATTGGAGCAGAAGGACTTGGAGAGAGTGTATAAAGATCTGGCTCGTTAGCTATTGTTAGGGTATCGGCCAGCCAGACAGGGACACCTCGTGCAGCCAGGAAATCCTTTATTCAGGGGAGTGGGCGCCCGGGCGAAGGAAAGAGGAAAGAGAGAGAGAGGGGACGTGCGGGAGGGATTTTATAGAACCCACTACAAACCAGGTGGCGAGCTAGGGATTGGTCACTTCGAAATTGGGGGCAGATAAGCAGTAGCAGTCTTCTTTTGATGTGCTAACCTGAGCAGTTAGGCTTTGTCTCCCCCGTGGAAGATTCTGGAGCGGAACCCCCTGGGGCAGGAACTGCCTTGGGCTTTTAATTACAAAAGGGCTGTTTTTTACCTTACAGCTATAACATCACTTAGTATTCAAAAATTTATGGCACTGTATAAGTCAGGGGTGTTAGGTGCCACATAAGTAAATGTTTCATCCTTGTGATAGTATCTTCAGCTTTTCAGGAGAGGTACTTGCTCTTTTCTGATTTCTCAGCATCCAACAGAGTGTGTGGCTCAGAAAGCTCTTGCTGAAGTCTCACATCTGAAGAGGTGTTCCATTCAGTCATCACTCATGTCTTCAGTGAGCCACCCTATAAAAGCTCAGCCTGTTTTCTCTTTGGAATTGAAAGATATATGTCCAAACTTTTCATTCTTTCTGCTTTTATATCTTTTGACTTTTTTCTCTCTTATTACGCCATCTGATTCCCCATTATTGCTGTTTTATTATTTCAGAGATAAACTAAAGAATTATAAAGCTAATCATAACATTATTTTTAAGTAGTATAGGTTATAACAGGAAGAAAATGATTATCTGTGGAAGAATCAAGCAATTTTTCTCATCAAAAGAGAACAAAAGATAATCGAATTCAGTACGTTCAGCTAGCACTAATTGAACTTGCCTTGTGTTCCCCTCACTAAGGATTTAACAGCAATTATGACATAATCCTCTCTCAAGAAACTCATGTATCAGCAGAAAATCAGTATTGTGTGGTGATTTAATGTTAACTGGAATCTAAGGCAGCCACAATGCATATTAAGTACCAAGTATTCTGTGTATAATATGTTTAATAGTCACAATAATCCTATGAGGTAAGCACTGTTCTGTGTTCATTTGACAAATAAGGACACTGAAGCAGGGAGTTTTGGAGCACATTCTGGAACAACTTTACGACAGGCAAAGCGAGTACTTGGACCAGGCAACCTGGATTCAGAGCTGACAGTCTTAGGCCACTTTGTTCTGCCTCTTAATTAAGTGAAACTTCTTAGTTTTTAAAAGATTTTAGTTTCAGAAGATATTTCTTTCTTTTTACAAATATAGCTCCAAAATTAGAAATTAAGACTTGTTGGCTGTTGGACAGTAAATCCACGTTTGACCTGTGAATGACTTTGTAATGCAGAAGCAGTTGAAGATTGCAAATGCCTTTATGAATACATGACATTATTGAAACAACAACAAATTCTACTTCAACACAATATGTAAGATGTTTTAAAGTGTTCAAATCATAATGAGAACGCAAGGCCACAGTACTATGAGAGCACTGGACGCTGAACACAGAGGAAGGGGCCACAGCAGGAAGCGGAAGGCTGCTGAATCACAGCCTTGGGCTTGGCGCCGCCAGAGGGGATACTGAGAAGCAGGTGCTGGCTTGCACAGCCCGCGTGGATGTTGACTGGCGGTTTTCATGGTTGCATTGCAGCTGTACCTTTTGCATGTGGTCTGTCTCAGGAGAAGGCGAGGTGAGCGTTGTGTTGGTGCTGTGTCCCGTGGCATGCCGGGTCGCCTTGGCGGGTACCTTGTGCATCCTGCTACTGTCACTGGGAGTGCAAAACTGGAAGGTGCCAGAGAACATCCCATAAGAATTTCTGATCTCTCAAGGTGGATTGAGATCATCCATCCCCCTTTACCGCTCCTGGCTGAATTTGTTCACACTGCAGGACGCACGCTATAGCAGAAACAGCTTGGAATGGATTACCCACGAGAGATGCCCATCAACAACTTCTCCAGCCGAAATATTTCCTAATTTAGATTCTTTCCTTCTTTTCTGGTAAACATACTTAATTCCAAATATAGTTATTGGAATGTGGGTTATTTCATAAAACTCCTGCTTTCCTTTCTAAGCAACAAATATCTAAGGGGTCATTCACACATTTCCCTTGGCAATGCTTTGCAATTTCAACCTGAGTGCAAATTCCCTTCTTTCATCTCCATCAAGATTAATATGAAATTTAAAATAACAGGATAACGATTATAGCCTCCATTCCCAATAGCCACAATTCAGGACTGAGGGATTAACTGAAGTCCAATAACTTTTAAAGAACAAAACAAAAATAGATTTTTTTAAATTCATAGTTCCTGATCACAATCAAAAGAAAACATTTTTGTCCAATTCACAAGAAATTCTGTTGATTACAACCTACTTATATAGTCAAAGTTGATGTTACTCTCAAAGCTGTTATTTGAGCAGCAAATTGTCTTTCCCCAAGGCACCACAACCAGAGAAAATGAGTTAAATTCTGTGGTGGTGTCCTGCTCCGTCCCAATGGGCGGGGGTGTCTTGTATTTCCATGCCTTGAGTGGCCGAGGGCTTGGTTTACTCATCTCTGTCCTTCACCTCCTTCTCTGAACAAAGACTGATTTCCATGTGAAAAGCGTTGGTGATCGTTTTCCCTGGGGCGCTGGAGCTACATTTCTCAGAGCGGCTGGCTGTCGTTGCTTGCTGTCATCTTTCATCACAGAAATGTCTTCAAAGGGCAGCAGGAACAGCCGTGGTCAAGTTGGTCTCTGCTTTCAGGGAGCATGTGATGGAAATGAATCTGAAGCAATTTAGCAACAAATGTTTGCTAGCTCGCAGATCGAGATTCATAGCAATTAAGAGATAGGCACGTTTCCCTAGAATGGTCCAGGAGCGCTCCTCCCTCTTGGGTCTGAACGGTTCCTGTGGTTTCCGGGCTCCCCTGGCACAGCTGATAACGTCGGACACTCAACACCTGCCCTGCAGTGCCGGCGGCTGGGGGAGGGGGCTGAGTGATGTTGCTGATGGCTGCCAGAGTTAACACAGAATTCCTGGGCTTGCACTCTCATCTTGGCTTGTAAAGTATCTTTCAGTTCCAGTCTCATATGTTTTTGTGTAGAAAGGAATTTGGTATCAGTATGTTACTAATCCCCAGGAATGTTTCTGGAAGGGAGCAAAGGATGGGAACATTGAAGATACAATGACAAAATGTAGAACATGTACAATTGTGTTTGTCACCTGCTGCAGGTACCTCTGACCTTCCACTGGTGTGTATATGTGAGCAACAAATCACAGGCATTTTGAATAATTCTTAAGGACCTGCTTACACTTTAAATGTGTCAGATTCTTTACCTCTCCTAAGAGCTGTGCCTCCTGATTTCAGCATCAGCATGCATAGCTTGGCTGGGTAATTTGAGTGCAAAGCTGCTGAAAGGAGGAGGAAAGACTGGGAGCTTTCTCCTCAGTGCCTGGGCACTTCTTCCCTGAGAATCTGTACCTGGAAGCCTTAAGAAATACACATGACATGGGAGGCAGTGAGACCATAAGCCCTAGGGCTCAAAATTCATTCCCAAAGTCCCCCCAACCAACCCTAGTCCCAGCAAGTGACCTGACATTTTGCATCATGACCAAAGCAGACAGCTTCTAGAGGGGCTATGAGGCAGCCACACAGTAAAAGAAGAAAAAATACACTTTGAAAATTGTTCATTAAAATAGAGCTTTCTAGAACAGTTTGGTTTTCCCATCAAAAAGTGATTAACTACTAAAGATTCAAATGTATCAAGTTAAAGCTTTCAACTATAATACGAATAAGTCTCAGAGATCTAGGGCACAGCAAGGTGGCTATAGTAAATAATTCTGCATTATTTGCTTGTAATTCACTAAGAGAATATACTTCAAATGTCATCTCTCTCACAAACTCACACACACACGATGTGTGTAGTGATGGATGTGTTTTTGTTTTGTTCACATGGATGTGAAATTATTTTGTTTGCAGTAATCATTTTATAATATATACCAATACCATATCACATCATGTTGTACACCTTGAACATATAAAATTCTTATTGATCAATTTACCTAAATAAAGCAGAAGAAAAAGATAATATTTTAAAATGCATACATATATATATATATGTATACATATATAGGCAAGGGTGGTGTTAAGATATTTAAGTTTATATAACATTTGCATAAAAAGAAGTACTAAGAAGGATAATAATGAGGAAAGCTGGAAAATAAAAACCCACCTTCTCTTGATGCAATACTGACCTAGCATAAGGCTTCTTCCATTTACCATGTACACACACTACAGTTTAGGAAAGAAAAGAAGGTATAAGAAAAAATTGCTCCATGTTATAAGTGTTTTTCATTGAAAAAAATCACAAAATTAAAATTATACTACAAATTCCTAGTCATTTAATATCATTTAGAAGGCCATTAAGTGCCATCTCACTTCTGGTTCTGATGATTCCCTTCAGTTGTTCCTTTGTATCCTCTTTCTTTGAATTTGAATAGGGAAATTGATGGATATAATCATATTGCTATACATGAATATGTTAAGAGGAAAATGGTAGATTGAAAATAATATTTATCAACATTTTACCTTCTTGGGTTGGGCCAGTTTACTGTGGGCAGAGTGCCATGCACAGCTCTCAGGGCAGTGACCAGAGGCATTACCATATTCCAAATCCCTGAAGTCGCTCTTGCCTCCTGAAGCAAGGTGCATTAGCAGACTGATGGTATTTCCAGATAGAAAAATGCAAAGGAAAATGTGGAGTGTGACAGGGAGAAGAGCTTAATAGACCTGTGCACATGCATTAGCCTCCGACTCGAGATTGATCTGCAGATGCAGCTGCCAGCTCCACCGCGGGGAGTCCCTCATCAACCCTTCCTCTGACCCCTCACTCCCCACTCCGTGTCTCACAAGCTTCCCAAGCAGATGTCTTAACTTAATAGAGAACTTAAACAGGTTCAAGACAGACAAAGTTGACGTCATGTTCTTGGCTCATTTCAGCAAATATCACGTTCGGCACATTGTTTTCTCTACAGTTCGGTATCTCTGTGCACCTGGGGAATCAACTAACTGAACCTTTCAATGGCTAGAGGAGACAAGGAGAGCCCCTCCCTTGTTCTTACACAGTGACAAACTCCTTTCAAACTTCTTAACATTTTTGCGAGTTTTTAAACAAACAAGTTAGGTAATAACGGGTTAAAATGGACCAAATGCACAAAGTATAGAACCTAGTGATAGATGGGCTTCATTCAGTTACCAAAATCATCCTGTCCCTTCTGTTGTGCCGTATTATCCATTCACATGGGACCAGGGGTCTGACTGGAAATGAGCTGTTTTCTCTGTGTGAATAAAAAACTGCTACCTTTCCTTTCTCCCCACCACGTCTAGAAAGACAATAGATAAAGATATCCCAATTTAAACATTGAGAGGTGCAGGGTGGTTTCTCATTACCCTTTCGTACTTTCAGAAGACTGTAAAGGCATCACCTGCAGAATCATTTCCAAGTGCTTCTGCTGCAGTGTTTTTTGGTGGGGGGATGGTTTACATGCCCTTTGAAAAGCACATATTGCCAAAGGTGACATTACCTACTGGAAAAGGGAAAAGAACTAGGAACCTGTCCAGACCACCCCTTGTTTACAAGTCCTCTGCACTCCAATGCTATTTAGGAAACAACTGGAAGTCTGTTCAAAATGGTCTCCATTAGGATAAAAAATTGGTATTTAATAATTGATCCACTTTAGCCTTCTCAGGGCTGACATATGGAGGGTGTGCTTCCCTGTGTACCAACAGCGCCCTGTGCACGCTCACCTTGCCCTTCCCATGTAATCTGAGCCAGGCGTCGGCTCGCTCCTGGGCTGCTGTGCAGCCTCTCTGCTGGCTTTAGCAGCCCAGAACCCAACCAGCACCAGCTGCTCCATCCAGCTGGAACCCCCCTCGTCCTGCACCACTCTGCCCACTGCTGGCAGCATCTCCAGTTCCCCACGCCTCTTGGTCTTTTCTACGGCTTGGCTCTCACCTACCTGCCCTATCTTACACCCATCCAGTACTCCAGGTTCTCGGGTTTGGTGGAGAAGCCACAGGGCCGTGGCAGAAGCCCTGCTCAGATGCCACGCACAGCCGACCTGCAGCCCTCGCTGGCCAAGCACAGCAGGTCTCTCTGCCATTGCTCCGTGCTGAGTCAAGACCCCCATCCTGCACCTTCCCTGCCGCCACCTGGACCCAGCTCTATATGCAGCGCCCTTCCCTAGCAGCTGTCCCACTCCAGAGACCCCGAGAACGGGTCAGGTTGTCCCTTCTGACTTCCAAGCCTTGTGCACCTTCCTCCTTCAGATGGTCTTCTCAACTCCTCTGTTATCTTAGGAAACATTTGCCAGCCTCTCCTCCCTCTCCTGTGTCTTCCCTTGTGTCCTCCCAGGACCCCTTTATTCTATTTGCCTTCAACAAACTGCTCTCCGATTTCTGCCTCCACTGCTGAAATGTTCTGTTGAATTCCCGTGATTTCCCAGTGATGCTCTCGTTGGCATCTCCGTGCTATTTGACATCCTTCCTGGAACTTTCTCCTCTCTCCCTCCTCGACCACATGCGCCCATGGCGCTCTTGTATTTCCCATCTGTGCGTCTCAGTCTGCCCTGATCCTCTCGCCTCATTCATTTCCTAAATGGCTTTGACCGCAAGCGCGGTCAAGTGAAGTGGTGGAGCCAGGATTCCAAGACGGCCAGCAGCCCTCCCAGGCAGCTGCACAGGATTTATACTGCAAGCCCTGCCCTCAGAGTTCAGCAAAAAGAAATAGGAGGGGGTGTCAAATACCAGCTCTACCACGTAGAGTATGGGGCATGTAATTTCTTTGAGCACTGGTTTTTTCATTTACAGGATTTTGGTAGCAATACCTCCCAGAAAGACTTAGTGTGAGGAGTAACTGATAATAAATGCAAAGTGGTTATTACAAGTGTCTGTAAATTGTACAGACACAATTCTTTTCAATAAATACACCTATTATTCTTTTGGGTTTTGTTTCAACAAATGCCTTTCTGCATGAGACAAAACACTGAGGAAAGGAGCTATTTAGGGGAGAGTCAGATTAAGAAAAGAGAGAGAGGCATTTTTGCTAGCGTCTGAGTGAACCATGTAACTATTACCTGAGCTGCCCACCTGAAGCCTAACTCTTCATCAAGGTTAAGAAGCTTCCATTCTGTGGAGGGACACAATGACTTGAGGCACCTCCCCAGCACTGTTACCCCGCTGATGCTCATGAGCACCTCCAGCTCTCTGCATGAACCAGCGACTCCAGAGTGAAATCTCCCAAAGAATGTTCACAGGTTCTCTCATTGCCTTTAAGACCATCTTTGAAAAAGAGCAAAGCTTTGAAAAACTCACATGAATTTATTCAGAAAGTCATGACTTTTCTGATTTAGTGGAATTCCTTTACCTTTAGTTTTGCAATTCAAAGAAAACAATCGGGCTCTTGATAAGAGGATTTTTGAAAAGGTAAAACTCTCACTGCCATACATATGAAGTAAACATGTCATATATTTTACTTAATTTTGCTAATTAACCAGGATATGTTGTATCTATGTCAAAGGAGAATTCCTTCAACAAATCCATAAAGATCCCCAGAAAGTGGAAATGAATGTAAGCTGCTTGTGAGACTGCCCAAGTACACCTGACCATAACTTAACAAGTTCCACCAAACACAGTTCATTCGCATTTGTGTGGATAATTGATTCTGTATCATTATCAGGTTTCTAACATACAGTTGTCAAAAAATTCAAAGGCCAGAAACACCCAGGGATTTATTACCCATTGCAAAGTTTAACTCTGAAAGCCAGGAAGGGTCCTGACTGGACATTGTGATTGATACTATACACAGACCAGCTCTACTCAGATGCCCCGAGACAGACACAGAATGTGTTATGGCTCCAAAATAAAACATGTAGTCCGATCCTGAATGAGTTGCAGAATCCCTGACTTCCCGTGGCACCATGTCCCAATTTCCTTACATACATATGATGTTTCATTTTGACTTGTTTGTTTTATTCGCTATTCTACTATCTTAGAATAGACGGTTCAAACTACAGAAGGGAGGGACACAGACTTAATCACTTTGGGCTGTGACAGAACAGTGACTTCTCTGCTGTACACTTCCTCCCTGTTCCTTCTCCTTCCTGTACCTTCTGGGCCTCACTGCAGAGCTTGACTGACCTCCCTGGTGGAGACAGTGTTGTGAGCCCTCCTCACCAGCCTGGCCAGGCCACAGCCAGCTCACCATACAGCCGCTGTGAGAGCTCCCTTTGCTTTGATCCTGACGCTGAGCACGAACCCAGGGCTTATGTCCCATGGCCCACCCAGGGGAGCCCTGGAGAACAGGGAAGGTGATGTCAGCTTTGGTGCTCAGGGACAGAAAGGGAGGTGTCTGGTGAATTGTGTGAAGATGAGGCACAACCCTCAGCTCTTGTTTACAAGGACATCAACAGTAAACACATACACCTCTTCGCTTAAAAACACAGCCACTCAGGGTGAAGAGAAAAATCAAAATTATGGCAATTTAGCAAAAACAGAAGTTATAAGCACAACAGAAATGCTCTCTTCCCTAGTCACCCTGTCTCACCAGAGCCCTGATAAAAGCCTTTTGGCCTTCACCTTGCAGGATCTGCGGTCCTTGTCACTTCTGGCCGTTGCTCTGAACAGTAGTTATTATGTCTGCCTTTCCAATTTTTTATAACTTTCACTTTAATACTAAACTAGGAAAGAATAGGAGTTCAATTCTAGAACCTCTGTGTTTCAGGGTCTCTCAAAATCCCTGTGCAGGCCCCTAGCACTCCTGAAAAGATTCTTTTCTTTCTCCAAGAACAAAGTTCTGTCTGACTTTACCACCTCTGAACAGCGATGGCAGTAACTGAACAGAATTATTCACATTCCCTTTGCAAATCACTTCATTCTAATATGTTCCTTCAAATAAATTAGTAACCAATATTCCTTTTATAGTCAGACCCATTAGTTATGACTTTTTAAAATAAAGTTAGTGTGTTTAAGTGCACTCTTAAAGAAGACTCTGAAGTCAGACAGAGTGGGTAGACTAATAGCACTGATAGGAACCTGGCAGAGGTTAAGCTCATTCAAATATCTGTAAGCCAATCCTTCCTCCTTTCATGAAAAATTAAATCCTACCATTTGTATAAAAGAGCAGCAATGTCTCCTTATCCACTGTTTCATTTTATGCAGCCAACCATAGTTCGAAAACATTAAACAGAAATTTTCAGAAATAAACAATTCATAAGTTTTAAATTGCACACCATTCTGAGGGCTTTGATGAAATCTCTGCTTCTTCCAGCTGGAATGTGCAGTGTATACACACTGTATATGCTACCAGCCATGAGTCACTTAGCTGTCCTCTGGGTTAGGAGGTACTGTGTTGGGGTCCTGGTGCTTCGGTCCATGCAACCCTTATTTACCAAATAATGTTCCCAGATGAAAGAGAAGTGGTGATGACACCTCAGATAGGCCAAAGAGAAATCATAAAGTGCAGCCTTCAAGTGACGAGATGACGTTCTCCACTCAGTAAGAGAGAGACATAGAAAGTGCTCGCTGAGATTGGGAAGGACTACAGTAAGAACAGCAGGTCAGAAAACATGAATGTGGGTGGGATTCAGCACTCTCCACGGTTTCAGGCCTCTGCTGGGGTCTTGGACATACCCCTTGAAGACAAAGGAACACTTCCTACTACTGCCATCATTTTTTAAAAATTTTTTGCAGCTTGTTCATTTAAAAGACAAGCATCTAAGTATGTCATTGCAAAGCAATTTTTCAAAATAGGCTGTTTCTGCAAACATGCACACAAATACACACACACAAAACAACTGAAAGCAATTTGCATATTTTTATTGAATTTTGAGAGGAAGAAAAAGAAACATTGGGAAAAAGACATAGCTGCTGGGTGATGAGCCAAAGTGGAAGCTCTCAGGGTTGACACAGCCCAGGACCCAGTCCTTAGAGCCTGCAATCCGTTTTAGTTCCACAACCTCCATGGGAATTTTGAAACTTTTACTAGTTCTTGCCTCTCCTAGTAACAGATAACACTTGATGAGCATTCAAACAAATGCCGATGAATGCTCGATAAATGTCTTTCACGTGCATTGACTATTTCCAACCCTTACAATATCTTTACGAGCCAAGTATTGCCGCTACCAGTTTATCAGCTGCTATTGTCCACCCTTCGCATGGAAAAGCACAGCAAGAACTGGGGAATGAGAACCCTGAAGTCACCGAGGCGCGGGGATCCTTTCCTCTGCCTGCAGCTCAGGCGCGGCAGCTCTAGGACTCCCAGGAGCAGGTGACCAGGACGGGGTCGCAGCGCCCTGCCCCCGGCATCCGTCTGGCTTCCAGATGCATCTCACTCCCGGGGCGAAGTGCCGCCTGGACGTTCCGCTGCAGAGGCCCCTTCCCAGGTCTTCCTGGTCTCTCTCTCTCTTCCTCCAACTACACATGATTTTCACGTAATACCAGCCTTCCGTCCTCTGCTGGTCTTCTTTGCCCTTCATTTACGTGAAATCCTCTGCCACTGTTGATGGGTTCAGCAGGGACCCAAATCTTCTGCAAGGTGCTGAGCACAGGGCCGCGCAGCACAGAGGCATCCGTTCGCTGGCGGGCTTTCCACTTGTCGCTGGGGTGATACTTCAATATTCTATTGTTTCGGTGACAGGAAGAAAACCATTATTATCCCAAACACAGAAATGAGGACATTCATATCTCAACAGAGCCAACGCCTCTTCCCTGTGTATCCGCAGCCATTTGTTCCCCCAGTGGCAAGGGAAGGCGACAGGCCATTTCCTCCAGACGCAGAGGGAGCGCTTCTCAGGGTGGGTGGCCCTCCGCTGAGCTGCACCGCAGCGCGAGGCTCTGCCACTAGTGTGCTGGTCAACCTGCCTTCTTCCTGAGTAAGGGACAACCTGCAGGGCGGGAGCAGCCTTAGCTTCCCTGCAGGGGAGCCGGGTCCTTCCACCGCTGGAGTCCCTTTGCTGGGTGCCACATGCTCCTGCATACCACAGGCTGCAGCCTCTGTTGAAGTCGCATGCGCACACTCACACGGATACTCACACATCCACACGCACACGCACACTCGCACACATACACTCACACGCACACACATGCACTCACACACATACACACACGCACACACACACTCACACACTCTCACATACAAACATACACACACATACTCATGCACATGCACACGCACACGCACACACACGCACACTCGCACACATACACACACATGCGCGCGCACTCACACGGATACTCACATCCACACTCACAGTCACACACACGCACACACACACTCACACACTCTCACATACAAACATACACACACATACTCATACACATGCACACTCACACGCACACACACGCACACTCGCACACATACACACACATGCGCGCGCACTCACACGGATACTCACACATCCACACGCACACTCGCACACATACACTCACACGCACACACATGCACTCACACACATACACACACGCACACACACACTCACACACTCTCACATACAAACATACACACACATACTCATACACATGCACACTCACACGCACACACACGCACACTCGCACACATACACACACATGCGCGCGCACTCACACGGATACTCACATCCACACTCGCAGTCACACACACGCACACACACACTCACACACTCTCACATACAAACACACACACACATACTCATACACACGCACACTTGCACACATACACACATGCGCGCGCACTCACACGGATACTCACATCCACACTCACAGTCACATGCACACTCACACTCACACACACAAATACACACGCACACTCACATCCACACTCACACACGCACACATGCACACACACCCTCACACACAAACATACACACGCACACTCGCACACTGTCCGTGAGTGTCGTTCATTCGACTCTTCTGTATTGCTGTTTCCATCTGTCTTCAGTGATTGCGAGGACTCACTGTTTGATCCCTTCCGGGACTGAGCTGTCTTATCAGGAAGACAATTTCCTGTCCTTAAGGAGCACAGTCCAGAAGACAGCGACAATGACCAGGAATTTCCAAATAAAACACGATGTGCACGATGTCGTTCCGGAGCCGGTAAGACTCAGGCAGCCGGGCAGACTGAGAGCAGGTCTCATGCCGCCCCGGGACCCCCACCACAGCCGTCACGCTGCTTCCTCCTGGGTCCAGCTACACAGCTTAGCGGGGGCCTCCCAGAGAGCATGACCTCTGTGATGGACCTGCTCTACCTGGAGTGGGGTGCCCGTCATGGCACTGCCAGCTAGGGTGCCTGCACCTGCCTGGCCCTTTCCCTGTCCCCGCCCCTCCCACTCCCTCGCCACCCACACCAGAGGGGATAGAGGAGACTGAGGAGGTCAGGTGCTTCCCAAGAGGTCAAAGGCTAGGGGAGCTGTGACAACTGCAGGGGACAGGGAAATGGCTGGACGAAGGAGGACGCATGCAGGCGAGGCTGTAGGTCTGCACATGCTCTGTTGCTCCAAGATAAGATTCTTGTTGAGAACATGAAGGCTGCAGCCCGCAGAGCATGGCGTCTCCCCAGAGGACCACTGTGACTCCGCCCTGTGTCGGCACCGGCTGCCTGCCAGGTCGCCAGTCCTACTCCCCTCTAGCAGTCTCCAAACCCACCCTGTCACTGTGGCCGCTGACTGCTGATCAGGTGCGATTCATCATGTTTTATTGTATTTTTGCAATTGTAATTTTGTAATTTTGGTGTAACATCTAAGAAATCATGTATGACCAAGGTCACAAGACTTTTCTCCTACACGTTTTACAAATGTAAGTTTCTTTTGCTCTATCTTCCATGGATGAGAGAAAATATTCAACCCCAGACTTTCTGGGTCTGACTTATTTCACTTAGCATGATGCTCTCCAGTTCCATCCAGTAAATACCGTAATTTCATTCATCTTTTTTGCTGACTAAACTCCACTGTGTATATATACCACATTTTCTTTATTCATTTGTCTGTTGATGGGCATCTGGCCTGGTTCCATAATTTGTCTATTGTGAATCATGCTGCTTTAAACATTGGCTGCATTCCTACTGTATGCTTATTTCAAATCTTTTGGATATATACAAAGGAGTGGGATAGCTGGTCATATGTTCATTCCATTCTTAGTTTTTGAAGGAATCTCCACACTGTTTTCCAGAGTGTACTAATCTGCAGTCCCATCCACAATGTATGAATGTACTTTTCCCCCTACATCCTCACCAGCCATTGTTATTATTTGTATTCTTGATAATTGCCATTCTGCCTGGAGTGAGAAATCTTGGTGCAGTTTTGATTTACATTTCCCTGGATGCTAGAGATGTTGAACATATTTTCATATATTTGTTGGCCATTTGGATTTATTCTTTTAAGAAGTGTCTGTTCAGTTCTTTTGTCCATTTATTAATTGAATTATTTGGTTTTTGGTGTTAAATTTATTGAGTTCTTTATATATTCTGGGTATTAATCCCCTATTGGGAGAGCAGCTGGCAAAGATATTTTCCCATTGTGTGGGCTCTCTGTTCATGCTCTTAATCCTTTACTTTTTTTGTAGAAGCTTTGTAGTTTGATGTCATCCTACTTATTGATTTTTGGTTTTATTTCTTGCACGTTAGCAGTCTTGTTAAGGAAGTCAGTTCCTGAGCTGACATGTTGGAAGGTTGGCCTACATTTTCTTGGGTAGGTTTTCTTGGGTGCAGGTTTCTGCTCCTTGAGTTGTCTTCTGCGAGTGATGAGAAGAGTCCAATTTCATTCTTCTACATATGAATATTCAGTTTTTCTGACACCATTTGTTTAAAAGGTTATCTTCCCCAATGTATCTTTTCAGCATGTCTGTAGTGTCAGATGACTGCATCTATGTGGATTTGTCTCTGTGTCTTCTATTCTATTCCATTGGTCTTCATGTCTGTTCTATTGCCAGTATTGCCAGAAGACTTCTAAAGCTGATGAATTTAGCAAAGTATCAGGATATGAGATCAATATAATAAATCATCACTTTCTTATACACTAATAGTGAATCTATTGAAAAATAAATTAGGTAAAAGAGCCCATTCAAAGATCCCTCAAAAAAAAAAAAAAAAACTAGGAATAAATCTAACCAAGGAGGTGAAAGGCCTCTACTATGAAAATTATAGAACACTGAAGAAAGAATTTGAATAAGACCTTATAAGATAGAAAGGCCTCCCACGTTCATGGATAGACAGAATAAATACCATCAACATGGCCATACTACTGAAAACACTATGCAGATTCAATACAATCCCCATCAAAATGCCTGTAACATTCTTCACAGAACTGGGAAAAAAAAACTTTTTGTTTGTTTTTGCATGTTGACACCAAATCATTCTACCATTATTTGTTGAAAACACCATCCTTTCATTATTGAATCGCATTTGAACTTTTGTCAAACATCAGTGTCAGTATATCTGAGTCTGTTTCTACTCTCCTCTTTTATCTGGTCTTTGGCACAGCCAGGTATGGATGGACACTGTAATATGTTTATAGCTGTGTACATGTTTGTAACTAGTTTTGGAAGCAGGTAGTGTGAGGACTCCAATTTCTTCTTTAGCTTTTCTAGGTCTTTGAATTTCCATTTGGATTTAGAATCAGCTTATCAATTTCTTTTAAAAATTTTATTTGTGTTTTGATTGAGATTGCATTGAGTACATTGGTTAACTTGGGGAAAATTTACATGTTAACAATGCTGATTATTCTGATCCTTGAACAAAGGATGTCACTCAATGAAGTTAGCTTTTTTTTAAGTTTCTCTAAGCAGCATTTTGTAGTTTTCAATTTACTGATCATTGTCTGATTTATTCCTAAGTATTTTTTTAGTTTGGTGCCATTTTAAATGATATTGCATTCTATTTGCATTAGCTGCACCACTCACTTTAATTTTCTGAGGCTTTATATTCAACTCCTCATGAATTCGAATTTCCTCCCAAACTTTTCAAGAAATTGTATGGCCACCTTTTCAAGTTCTAACACATCTATCAAAGAAAAGTCCTGCTTTCCTGCATACACAAGAGTTCCTGTTTTTCTGATGAGCTAAATACAGCAAAAATTTGGAAAGGGTACTTATAAAGAAACTAGATGAGGTGATTTACTCAATTGACAAGTAGCTTTAAAGAACTTTCCCTTTTATAAATTACTAATGGGAGTTCATCTAACAGTAATGCCCAGATATGGGGCTTCTTCTAAGAGTGGAACAGGAAGTAAGAACATTTTGTTTTAGCTTTCCTCAAGGGCAATGATAAAAGGGCCCTGGAGGACATGTGCTTACTCACCTGTATTGCCTTAATTAATGGAGATCAGAGCCTTATTAGGAAGTGCTTTTCTAGAGCACTGGATGGTGTTTGGGTCTCTGATGGGACTGACATAACCTACACAGGTGACTGAGTCAATTCATCCCCAGGGATGTCTTCACCCACCCTCACTGTCCCCTGGATTACACACAGAGTATATTTTCTCTCCTGTTGATGTGTCTATGTTGGGCATTACTCCTTCGGTAACTTAACAGCATTTAAGAGAATGAGTTAAGGAAAAGATTGATTATGGACTTCTACAGAAGCTGTAAATCCATTTAGGAAATATTCAGAATGTAATTTATTTCTAAAATCACAGCTGAATGTGGTCTTTTCTTAATACCTACTAGATCAGCATCAGAAATGTGCGTCTTGGAAAAACAAAACTCTATTCGAATTTAGTAGTCATATGAATGGAGAATTTGAAAATAGAACCACTTTTGTGCAAATATTAATACATGATTTGTCATGTTCCTATGCTCAGCCTTAGAGCCATTTTACAGACAGGTGACACAAATTTGAAGTAACATGGCAGTCAATTAAACATTATCTACCCAAATATTGCTTGGGATGATTTTTCCGATTCTCCTAAGGGATGTGTATGTGTGTTTACACAAGCATATTTCTATAAAACATAAATACATAGAGATCTCAAATATATATACATATATGCCATGAATATACATATCAAGAATGTAAATCAATATTTCTAAATTCTGTATCTGTACATAGATATCTGTGCATATATCTATAAACATATATGCAGATATTTACACCTGTACACAGACATGTCTGTGTGCATATATGCATCCAGTTTGCTGCCACACACATGCGTCACCGTGAGGACTAGACCAAGGGAGTTTGGATTTTGTTCTACTTGCGCCGTAACCCGGTATGATGTGAATGTCCAACCTTCGCATTAGCTTCTTGATCTGCTCCAGCAGAGTCCCTCAGACTGGGCGGCTAAACCACTGAAGGTGTCCTCTCACAGTTGTGGAGGCTCAGCGTCTGTGATGGGTGGACGGGGCTGGTGTCTGGAGCCCTCACTCCTGCTGTGCGCTCCAGTGCGCCCCGTGTCCTTCCTGTCCTTCCAAGACATCGGTCACAGTGGGCCCCGCCAGCCCTGGAAACCCGTTGTTCCTTCATTCCCCTAAGGGGCCTGATGCATGCGGTCCTGGGGGCCGCGGTTCCACTCCTCATACCTTTGAAGATTTTGCTTCATGGGCAGAATGGTTGGATGGGTTCAAATATGACTAAACTACTCAAGGTCTGAAAAGATGGCCCTTGTGTTTTCTCTACTACATTTTGTGATTTTCATTGTTCTCATTGACAAGCATCAGAAAATGAGCCTGGGTAACTTCAAGAAAAGAAAATTCATGGACCAACTGGGGGACACAATGCCAGGGGGACACAGGGGCCTGGCTAGTGAGGAGGAGAGAGCTCAAGATCAGCCAAGGCAGAGGCCAGGGCAGGCTCCCAGCTGCTCCTCTCCAACCAGCACATGGGCAGCGCCAGGTGGGTGGCGTGTGGCCCCTACACCCCCAAACCACAGTGGGGTCAGGGGTGCAGGGCAGCCAGCCCTGGAAGGCCTGCGAGGAGTCACAGCAAGATGTGGGATGACAGGGCCCCCCACCCTCCACAACGTGAGGGATGCCAGCCGGAACATCTCAACTGCTCAATAAAACGTGTTTGGAAGAGCCCAGAAACAAGGAAACAAATAGTCTCCTGATGTGTTGAGCGCCTGTTGTCCACCTCATTGAACATCTTGGACATGCACTTCACATTAGAAGTGGAGGTAGAAAGTGCCACGTTAGAAAACTACACTTTTCCTTTTCATGCAGAATTCTCTCTAAACTTAAGTGATTTTTGTCTATAAAATGGGAACAGTGCTGCTTAACTGGCTAAAAACAAGATAAATTGAAGATAAATTTGGGGCTTACACCTTACAGCTATAAATTCATGACTACTTACGGAAGCCTGGCGTTTTCCCTCCGTCCCCCACTCCGTTCCAGCATTCAGCTGCCACTGTTTCCTGTGGAAATATGAATTCTCCCAAGAAAGGAAAACTGCTTATGATAAATTGCTGTTGTTATTGATTTCTGTATCATCAGTGTCCTCACAAATAGTCTCTTGTGAATAATTCTGCTATGCATGTTTTCCCAACAGTCTTCCTGAAAATTACTGTTTAGTTATTAAAATGCTAATAACCACATTTACTTGCCCCCCCTTTTATAGATTTTGTTACATCTCTTTCCTCACTCTGCTCTGAAAAATAGAATATTTTGTTCTTGTTGTTTTCTTCAATTTTAAAATATGGTCTCTGCTTTTAGTCCAAACCCTACATCTATAACAAATCACTATTACACTCGACCTATTCAAAACTTCTCTTTAGACATGAAAGTGTATTTTGGGTATCCTAAGAATATCCAGTTTGTGTTGAAGTCAGCATTATAGCTTTGCATTTCATCTCCAAATATTTTTAACCCTTTTTTATACTGTCCTATCATACTTATTTTTAGTCGAATAAACTAACACTGGAAACTCGATAGCTGTGTACCTGACTTTTCCTTTCCAGTTCCACTAGGAATGTGCTATGGTTTGGATCTAAAGTTCCCCTAAAGAGTCATGTGTTGAAGGAATGGTCTCCAGTTCAGCAATATTCAGAGACGGGCTTGGGGAAGTGAGGCTTTCCCTTATCCGTGGATCGATCCATTGCTGGGTTCATCACTGAATAGACTATTGGCAGGTTGTGGCAGCCATAAGGGGGCCTAGTTGGAGGCAGTAGGTCACTGTGGACATGTCCAGGAAAGGCACATGTCTCCCCAGCCACCCCTCTGCTTCGTGGCCACCACGATGTGAGCAGCCTAGCTCCACCTCAGCCTCCTCACAAGCCCACAGAGTGGGTCCAAGCAGCCATGACCCAAACTACCAGCCAGAATAAATCTTTCCTCCTTGAAGTTGATTTTTTCAATTATTTTGTCACATGGTGAAAAGCTGATTAACACAATTAATATCCATAAATGCTCATTCATTCAGCAGATAGTCAATGAGCAACCTCTATCCAGTTACTGCTCTAGACACAGAGTAGCTCATTAATGTTCCTTCAAAAACCAGGATTGCTGTGCTGTGTTGAGTTATTAAAATTTAGTAGTGAAAATAAAAGCCTACCTTATTCTATTGTTTCTGTTTTATTCCAAATAATAATGAAGACCCTTTCTCATCATTTCTTACCTACATCCAAGAATAGGGAATTCTTTGAAAACTGAAGAGATCAGTAAATCATGTGTTTGGAAGAGATCTCATGGACGTTTCCTAACTTTGATGTCAGTATTTTTCTTCCAGTGAAATCATACCTAGGACTCCAGTTATTTTAAACAACCAGAATCGCTGCTTTACTAGAACAAAGATATGGTACATATCAAATTTGCAACTTTTAACATTTCTAACATCCTTAAATAGAACAATAAGCCAGCGTTGATAAACATGAGAAGCTGAAAACTGGAGTGCTATCAAGGGTGTATTTCCAGTGACATTCTCATTTGCTTTTGTAACCGCCAAGCTGCTCCCTTCCACAGAAACATGCAGTGGCATAGCTCGTTTAGCCTAGAAGCTGGGAAGAGGAAGTAGTTGGCCACTTTGATGACGAGTTGTCACCAACACCACCAACCATGGGCTCACTTTCCAGTCAGAGGAGGAGGCACACAATCGCTTCAGATGGACCCGGGGAAGCTGCTCTACCAGCCTGGCCTGCCACCCACTCACCTTCAATTGCACAAGGGTTGCCTGCACACAGCAGAGCCAGCCCTGCCCGACATTTAATTGGACTTGGCACAGGGGCGCTGCAGCAGGGTGCTCACTCCTGCATTCTTATGTGAAAGAACAAGCACAGGCCTGAGTTATTTAAAAAAGAAAAGGGACAGAAAACAAGCCTCCCTAACCTATGCACATTTGCAAGAAGCTTAAAACTACAGGAATACAAGGGGAGTCTTTTTTTCCAGGGACTGCCTGCCTCCTCCAGAAAGTCCACCCAGAAGAGCGGTTTCACAGGTTAAGTGTGTTTCAAGAAACTCCTCCTGCAAGACCTCAGTCCTCTGCACCTCCTTCTCTTCACGGTGAGACACGGAGAGCAGGATGCCATGCTGCGTCCTTAACTGAGACTCCGCGTCCCTCCTAACTGCTGGAACGTGCCAGGTTTTAATAGCCCTTCTCAGACACTTGGAACTTTTCTAATCTATGCACATTTGCAAGAAGTGGAACTTTTCTTCTCCCTCAAATATTCTCTCTCTCCCTCTCTCAGCACACCTTCAGCTTTACATTTTAAATTTTAAATGTTGAAGCACACGTGATACACTCTCCCAGCCTCCTCTGTGGGGCAGAGACCTCGTGGTGTCCCCTGGCCAGCAGACCTTGCACACTAGGCTCTGCTCCGATGGGACTTGACTGAATCGTCCACCCAGGGACGCCTGCTCCTCCTCGTTCACTCACATCAGATGGGCAGAATGTCTTCTATCCACTGTGGTCTGCAAACTCTTTCACGTTCTTAGAATTCTGCATTTTTCTTCCAAGCTTTCCGTGTTGCAATATTTTCTCAGCTGCTTTAGATTCATTTAATCCAATTCTCTTAGAAAACATCGTTGTTTAGATTGGCAATGTTTACAGTAAGCAAGAAGTGCTACAAGAGACAGAAATGTGTCCACGGAGTCCTGTGAGCCTGTGTGCTTTGACTGAAGGTCTAGGGAAGATTAAGCAGCTGACGTGAAACCCTGGCCCACCTGTGCTGCGCAGCTCTGCGCCTGTGTTTGCAGATGCATTCTCTTTTAATCGCACAAGGCCTTTCGCTTTCAGAACTCCCTCAAGCCAACACAAGATACTGCAGATTTCAAAAGGTCACTGTATCTTGTGGAAGTTTCGTTTCTACGGCAGAGAAGGAGTTTGGCAATCAGCGTCTATCAGGGACTGACATCTTTGGAAGGAAGGGCAGGAAGCAGGACAGGAGAAGGAGGGCCTAAGAAAGAGCTCCAGCTGGCTGTGGCCCATCAGGTTGAGCCTCTTTACCCGGCTCCATCGGTCACCTGACCGTGTCCTGCCTCAAACAGATATGTTTTCCGGCAAGGTGCTCCCTGCAGACGAGTCCCACCCAGAGGAATTTGACAACTGGGGCATCTTTAGAGGCAGAAAATCCCTCCTTCAGGGGTGATTTGGGGGGCACACACCCATCTCCACACACCTCTCCCCCAAACAGAGACAGAGATCACTTCCTTTAATTGTTTGAGGTTGAAAGAGAAACAGTGGGTTACCATCTAACGTTCTGTCTCCCTGCGGGTCTTTTGATTCAGGAGCCCCGGCTCCATTGGCAGATATTGAGGAACCATTTCCCTGAGTTAAAGTGTCGTCCTTTCACAGCACCAATCACACTCTGGGGTCAAAGTGATTCCTGGTCACACCGAAATTCCCAAACCCCTAATGTTAGAGTGTCAGGCTTATTACATGTAATTATAATGCACCATAAAAATCAATTATAAAAAGATTTCTGCTTTTGAGATAAGTAGAACTGGCTAATTAGTGAGACCTCTAGAGGATTTGCTCAGTTTCTCTGAGGATATCAACCGTTTTGGGGACTTGGGGATTTGTATCATTTTTCTTTGAAATGTGGTAATTATGACAATGAGACAGGAATGGTTAAAAAATAAGGTTATAAACCACTTGGACGAATTGCAAATTAATCTAACTGGTAATGAGTATGTCCCTAATAACAGTGAGTCTGTTTACTGACACTCGTATTTGAATAGTGTCAGGTGTCAAAGCCTCAATGAGAAAACTCTGCAGGATTTCAGTAATTCAAATATCACATTAATTGTGTAGTATTCATTGGTAGCTGGAAATTCCTGTTCCAAAGTTTTTCTTGAACATTGTTTACACTGCATCTAACAATTTCTTTCTTTGGCTTTTAGCGTATGTTTACATTTCAAAATCAGAAGGGTGGATCCTTCACAAAGAGGTAGTTATTGTATGTAAATCATCACCTTACAATAATGATTCTGTTAATCAAAAGTTTGAGTTTTTCTTTGCTAATTACCTGTAAAACATTCCTTTGAGAGTTCTCAATGATGAAAGCTCTTGAACTGAGATAATGTGATAACCAAGAAGTGATGGAGGGTTTCTCTGGACCGGCCAGAGGACAATAGGAAGAGCTCTCTGACGTCTGGGATGGGACCTTGACATCCTGACTCACAGCCCTTCCGCTGGAGTGCATTTGGAAATGAGGTTCTTTCGGTCATGGGTATTTTCTTGTTCAGGACTCTCTCTTTCCTATCAACAAAACCTTTTTAAAAATATATTCTTAAAAGCAGATCTTGGTATGCGTGGTGAGAACCTGACTGCACACTCTCCATCCTAAGATCTTCCTAGGCAGCTTTCCAACTGGTTTTAATCACACAGGGATTATTCTTCATCTCTTATCATCTGTGTTCAATAATTTCTTAATTAATTTCTGAATTAATTTGTGAATAAATTTGTAAATAATAGGCAAGTGAATAAACACTGCCCTGGTTGCCAGAGAATGTGGGATGGACACACGCACCTCTGACCATGCAGCTGTTTTCACCGAAACCCTACACATCCTCAAAGACATCCACAATGAATTCCCCACCCTGACCATGGGACAGTGCCCGGATGATTGCTCTTGCTTCACCTAAGAGCTCAATGTTCTTGAACTTGGAGATTTGAAATACACTTTTTTTTTTTAATACGAAGCAGTGTTTCAAAGAGAAATGGATGAGGCTTTCTAAGTTAAAATATTTAATTGGATGTTAATATTCTACCATCTTTATACATCTAATAAAGCAATTTTAAAAACTCCTTTCACCATTTCAATATCTGGCTTTATTGGTCTGGAGCCATGGTGCCACAGGTAATTTTCTAAAGGAGTGATATTTTTAATATGGTTACAAATATAAATCTTTGGCCTGGGTACATAGTTGTGTGCATGTGTGTGTGTTTATCCTGCTTTATTAAGAAAGAAGATTAAAGGCCAAGACCGAAGAATAGGATGACTCACTGAATTGCAGGAAGTGTTCAAAGGAAAACTTGTGACTCTTCTAGAAAAAAATATGGCAAAATAGAAAGGTCCATTTCAGGCACCAAGGAATATTGATGGCCTGGAAGGGCCACCCATGTCCTGCAGGAAAAAGACCAACTGAGCCTGGCCCAGGGAGCAAGAGCACAGGCTCAGGGTACAATAGTGGAACATCTGGGGTTAGCCTTCTGCACTCTCCAGCTGCGGGAGGTGGGTGTTGGCTGTGTGGTAGTGGTTAAAGAAGTTTGAGGAAGAAATTTGTAGAAGCAGTAAGAGAGGAAGGAGGAAAACCAGTAGAACTGAAGTGTGCTTAGCAGTCCAGGATGAAGCTATGGTAGTGCGGCAGAAAGGGTTGCCCAAAGATTTGAACCTGTGCATTGCATCTGGTGATGCAGAAATGGTCAATAGTCTTTGTTAATGCAATAGCGGAGGAGAGAAAAGAAGGAGTTCAGACTGCACTAAATTGTTGAGAGTTTGGAAAATCAGGGGAGAAGAACAAATGACTAGGAAGCGTTCAATAGCATGGATGATAATGAAAAGAAAGGCTGGGTGGCCCTAGATGGTAATAAGGAAAAAACAAATTTATATGATGAGCAAATGGGAGACAAAGAGCAGGAAGTAAGGAGGAGCGAACAAGAGGAATCCAAGACAACACTGAGCTCAGGGCTCAGCCTTTGGATCCAAATCCACTGGGCCAGTGCCGGCACCAATAACCTGCTACTTCCTGCTGAACTCCCTGGTGCCCTGTTTCTCTGCATGAGAATCCTATATAGTTGTCTTCATCTAAATTTTGTTCTTTTGAACACATGTGCATTAGCATTTGGGAGCTTTTGGAAGGAGAAGGAGAGTCTCTGGGTGCACAGTCCATCCTAAACTTTCTGAGCCTCTATTATTATTATTTATGATTATTAATATTATAGCATCCAAGCCCATCTTTCTTATGTCTACTTCCCTTCAAAGAATGAGGTCAATTTTTTTGTTTCAAGTAAGATCTTGGGTCTTAAACCTTGCATGCATAACTAGAAGGACTAGAGAAGAAAATCTATGATCTTTTACCATGTAGGAAAAATGTGAGAAAAAAATAAAGTATCAAAAAGATTGATTGATGAGTTCTATTAACAAATAATAAGAATCCTACAACAAGCAAATCTAAAAGAAGTAAGAACATTTTTAAAAAAGAAAAAAAAAAGAGCCTAGCACATTGTCCACACCTATAACCCCGGCCATTTGGGGGGCTGTGGCAGGAGGATTGCAAGTTCAAGGCCAGCCTCAGCAACTTAGCTAGGTACTAAGCAAGTTAGTGACAGCCTGTCACAAAATAAAAATTTAAAAGTGGTAGAGAAATCCTAAGTTCAATCCCCAGTACAAAAATGAGAAAGAAAGAAAAAAAATGAGAGGAAAAACTAGAAAAGAAATAGATGTAAGAAATGTCCAAACTAAAAAAGGACTTAAGAATCTAGATCAAAAGACCAAATTTTGAAAAAAGTAGAATATACTTTGAAGGTATGGTGGAAATACAAATTGAAAAATTTAAATTAATTTGTATGCATAGTAAATCAATTATAATAAATACAAACAGATTAAAACTGCACATATGGAAAATTGATTTTGTCTTTGGATTGTTTTAATTAGCCATATGTGGCTCATAAGAGTCATACCTAAAAGGTGGAAAATTAGAATTAAACAATTGAAAAAGGTAAATCATATAATTTTGAGCTTAAAATAGTTAACAACTTCATTAGTGTCAAAAATTAAAATAATTGATAGAAATAATGGCAACTACCATATAATTATAAAAGAAGTAATCAAATAAAAATGATCATAACCTTGACTGCACTCAAACATATAATCTCAAAATGTATCATCTAAAATAAATCTCTATAATTAAAAGTAAAATAGGTCTAACGTATAATCACAGTGGGAGCATTTAACTCAACTCTGTTTAAAAGTGAGAGATCAGCAAAATGAAAATCAGTAAGAATATAGAGTCTGTGACCAGCAAAATTAGGAAGTCTGGGCAAGGCCTGTAATCCCAGCCCCGAGGCCGGGGGCAGAGGCCACTTTGGACAATAGAGAAACAGCGTCCTCACAAGGCAACTCAGCAAAATTGATGAAAGAAGGAATAGAACATATTCACAGATCAGCGGTTCATGAAGAATTCCAAGGAACAAACATCATGGGTAAGAGTGAAAGTTTCTAAGTAAAAATAATAAGCCAGGGTACATGAAAGGGCCACCACTGCTTCTGTCTAAGATCACAGTGGACGTCCTAGCCCAGGCAATAAGAAAAGCAAACCAAAGAAAGCATATGAACGTTGGAAAGAAAAGGGGTAAAACTCTGAATAATTGTGTTGCTTCATTGACTAAAACAGCCATGAGCTCTACAGACGAGTAGATGCCTAAGTGTCGAGTACTAACTGAAAAATGCACTAGGAAGGAGAAAGCAGAGTGACAGGTAAAATAGGAACAACGTGGGAAAGCACAATTTTTTTACATAAAGTATTCAGGAGTGAAATAAAAAATAGTCTATAAGCGAAGGAAAAATCACTTCAAAAGTGAGAGAGAGAACGTGTTTTAAGAATCATGCTTCATACGAAGCTTAAAGGCATTTGAAGCAATGGTGCGGTTCCTCTGGGATGCGTACATATGTGGGAAAAGAATCCAGGAAACCGTGAGAACCTGGCAGAGTGCAAGGTGGGGAGAGGACCAAGAGGCGGGCGGGACGCGGAGGGGCAGCAGGTGGCTCTGGCAGATGCTCCCAGAGCTCCTCCTCCTCAGGATTGGTGGGAAGAGGGGTGGGTGTGGTCTTGCTGCCCACACTCCACATTTATTTCATGTACTTTATAATGTAAACATGTGTTCCTTTCAAAGAGTTTGAGGGCTGGGGATACAGCTCAGTTGGTAGAGTGCTTGCCTTGCATGTACAAGGCCCTGGGTTCAATTCCCAGCACTACAAAAAACAAAAACAAAACAAATCAAAGAGTTTGAAACACAGAAGCAGAAAATGTGAGTTATTATGAACATTTTTAAAGTCTGATAGACTGACAGGTTCATTATACTCAATTTTTTTCTTGCCCTGTGTATTCAAGGCCTAAATTCACTGAGCATTTGGTCATAACAATACACACCATTTTATTTATGTCAAATGCATCGATTCTTTGATAATACTATTTAATAGGGAAAAATCACCCCACCTCCTTTCAGCGCCAACACTCAGTCTCAGAGTTGCTCTTCACCTGGCCAGCAGCTGCCAGGGAGGCTGGCTGTCACTTGGTCTGAAGGGAAGTGTGGAACCCGCTGTAAAGTGCTCAGGTTGTAGATTTACTGAAGCATTAAATACAGGCTATAAACTTACCTAATGCCAGAAAGCAGTCACTGCACTGCAACAACCATTACAACTAAAGGTAGAAAAGCTGCATTTACCATTTAAAAATCCCAAGGGAAATAATAAGAAATAGTGGAAAACATCAAACATAATCAAAAGGGTATTTTTTCCCATTTTGTTTTATTTTTCAAATCTCGATTTTATAGCGTATGGAAAAGACTAGAATTAGACTGCCTGAAGAGCAAACGATATACGAAAAACTCTGGTTTCCTAACTCTACCAAGGTGAGTGCCACTGTGAAAAAAAATTTATGAAAATGATCTAAAGAATAATTCCCAGTGTTTATTTAAAATGTTTGGAGCTGGGCGCGGTGGCTCACGCTTGTAATCCCAGCACTTAGGGAGGCTGAGACAGGAGAATTGTGAGTTCAAAGCCAGCCTCAGCAATGGCGAGGCACTAAGCAACTCAGTGAGACCCTGTCTCTACATAAAACACAAAATAGGGCTGGGGATGTGGCTCAGTGGTTAAGTGCCCCTGAGTTCAATCCCCGGTACCAAAAAAAAAATAAATGTTTGGTATAACAATAAATTCCAAGTCACTCATATGTGTGCGAAGTTAATTCTACATCAATGTGACTGCACAACTTTGACTTTAGAAACTTAGCAACCCCAGCACTCCCTAAAGGGAGCTGAGATTTTGTGTATGTAATTCACCCTTGAAAAAGAAAAAGGGGGGGCGGGATTTAAAGAGGGAAGATCTCAAGAAAACAAAAGCAAGATCATAAGAGTAAAGGGATGGAGAATGAGGGAGGAGGAGACGTGGGGAAGTACTGGGGACCAAGATCTACCAAGTCGTGCTGTGTTCATGCACAGATACACCCATGGACCCCAGCACTGGGTACAATTACAAAGCTCTGAAACCATAACAGAGGGGAGATCAGTGTGTGCAGCGCAGGACTCGAGGAGGCCGGAGGGGAAGGAAAGGGAAGATGCTGGGGAGTGGGATTGACCACATGAGCCTGTGTGCATGTCCGAGTGTGGCAGAACGAATTCTGGTACTATGCATGATCATAATGCACCAGTAAAAGGGACAGCGCTCCTGCCTCTCAGAGGTGACTCACTTACACAACATCGCCCTACTAAGGGAAGCTCACAAAACAGAGAGGGTGGATACATATTAAAGGATGCAGTACATGGTTGATCTGGCAGTTCAAGATGTGACCCAGAGCCTGGTGTGGTGGCGCACGCCTGTAATCCCAGCACTTTGGGAGGCTGAGACAGCAGGATCGCGAGTTCAAAGCCAGCCTCAGCAACAGCGAGGCGCTAAGCAACTCAGTGAGACCCTGTCTCTACATAAAACACAAAATAGGGCTGGGGATGTGGCTCAGTGGTTGAGTGCTCCCGAGTTCAATCTCCAGTACCAAAAACATAAAAAAATTTAAAAAAGATGTGACCCAGGAGGTGTATTATTCACAGTCTTCTTTCACAAAATATTGGATTCGTTTCACCCTTGTTCATTCTGGCACTTAATTTCTTCACTGTCTAATTTCAGCAGTTATGACATCCTATATTATTTTCTTGTGCTTGTTTGTGCCTAAATCTTACTTCCCCAAATGAAAACGGTGGCAACATTCACTGAGAGCTGCCTGCTCCTGCCAAGCTCTGGTGTGAATGGACATAATCCACACCACACCGAGCCCCGAGGGAGGCCCTCCCGCTGCCTCCACTTCACAGATGGAGAAATTGAGACGTCGAGTCAGGATGTGAGCGCAGGCAGGTTGTTGCTGCAACAGCAGCTGCCAGCCACTTCCCCAAAGTTAGCAGCAGGTGCGTGAGCTTGGGTCTGTCCAGGTGTGCACAACAGTGGGGGCTGTGTGGGTTTGTTTCAAGTCACACCTTTGCTATATTATGGAATTAGTGTCACCGTGAATAACTGGGCCTTCTCACGTCACATTGCTAGAAGGCCTGAGCTGGGGCCAAACTCAGGTGTGTTGAGTGCCAGGTCCAGGGGTCACCCACCACCTCATGGCTACCCAGAGAGCAGGACCAGAAAGCTGCTGCCGGGTCTGGCCTCTTGCTGGGAGCGTGCGAAGGTTCGTGGAAATCAAGTGGAGGTTCAATGCTCAAAATTGCAGAGGGAACAATTTGGGAAAAGAGAAATGCTTTTTCTCTTCATGTATTTGAACTTACACATAAGAACACAAAAAGGTGCATATTAATTGGCTACCACGTGATGTTTCAATAAATATATGTACTGTATAATATTTAAATTGGGTTAAACATATCTATCTCCTCGGACATTCATTTTCTGCATAGTGACAACATTCAAAGTCCTTTCTTCCAGCTTTTTCAAAAGCATACAGTGCATCCTTGTTGTCTACCATCCCTGCTGTGTGGTCACACCAGGACCTCCTTAGCTACAAGGTGGCCTCACTGATCAACTCTTCCTAACCCTCCCTCAATGTCTGATCAAGCCATCTAGAGGACACTTTATTTACCTAGTTCTCAATCAGGAAACTGATCTAACTGGTTAAGAATTCAAAATAGGCATCAAAGAAAGAATAAGAAAAATAATCAATGAAGAAAAGTCAAGCATTCGACCATCAGTTGACAACATTGACCAAAATCTCCATCCAGGCTTGAGGGACACAGTTTCTTCTCTGTAGACATTTCCAAGCTAAGATGATATAGTCGTTCTTGCAAATAACTATAAATACCGCAAGTTTAATTGAACATTTACTTGGTGTCACACATTGTTATAAGTAATTTACATGAGTCGACTTACCTTTCTTTAATTCTCAAGAGTTTTTTTGGGGGGGTACTACTATTATCACAGACTTCAGACAAGCAAGGAAGCAGAGGAAAGCTAAATGCTCGTGCGAGGTTTAGGAGCTGGTCTGATGAAGCCAGGACGTCACCATGAGGCTTGGCTGATGCCTCGGGGTTTAAGTCACTACGGCTCATCTTCACCATGATGTCAGCATCGCAAAGTAAATGGCTCACCCTACTTTGTAGACTGGAGCATAAGATTCTGCAGAGTTAGGTAATTTGCCCAAAATCATCCAGCAAGATTTAAGAGCTTAAATCAAAATTCAAACCCAGATTCTCCTCCATGGGAAACGCTCACTCTTTCCTTTGTGCAACAAGCCTCCCCACCCCAAAGTCCATCAGGACAAAGGCAGAGACAGCTTGTCACACTCAGCTACTTACTACATATGTGCTCATGACCCGCACATCAACTACACAGAGAGGCCACTGACACGTGATCTGACTTTATTTTAAAACAAGAATCTGTTAAACAGTGTATTCACGCTTTCCATTTCATGGGATCTGATATTGTAAGGAAGATATTATGGTCACAGTACCAAAAAAAACTGCTTCAAAGACAAACTGAGACCCTGGCTTTGGAGACTGCTAAGCAGACAAAGTGAGGGAAGTCAGATGTAGGAGCAGGGCTGGCCACCCTTGCGCCCAGCAGCGTAAGATCTGACAGGACACTTCCGTACTCCTGGACCTGAGGTGAACTTCAGGATTCTGCCATGACATCTGATAAGGAATCCCAACTCCCTGAGCATCAGACCTCAACACTATTGGAATTCAATTGATAAGTCCCCTTTTAATGTTAATAAAGATAAACAATCACCCTGAATAGTCCATAATATAAAATGTCACTAATACGGTCAAGACTTTGCTGCTGTGTAACGTGAGTCAGAAGTCTGACCAAAGCTGCTCCTTGGCACACTATATGTGCTGGTTACTCTGAATTGTCAACTTGATTGGATTAAGAGGTGCTGAAGATGAAGAGGCTTCTGGTGATCTCAATGAGGGTGTTCCTGGGAATGACTGGCATGTGGGACAGTGAGGTGGAGACCCTCCTGAGCATGGGCAGCACCCCCCAATCGGTTGAGGCTTGGATGGACTGAAAGTTGGAAGAACCAGGAGGCAGTGGCAGATGTGAGCTCCATTCTTCCTGAGCGGGTTCTTGACCGCTGCCAACATCACCTTAGGACATCGGGCACCAGCTCCTTCACTCTTCCAAAGCAGACTCTGCCCAGTGACTCTCCAGGAAGTCTCTAGGCCTTTGGTCCTGGACTGGGGTAGCATCAATGATGCCTCTTGTTCTGAGGCTCCAGCTTTCTGCACTGAGCAGCTATTGGTTCCCCCAGATCTCCAGCTTGCAGACGGCCACTGTGGGACCATCCAGCTTCTGGTCCCTAATAAATTCCCTTTTACAATCATATATATGTATACACACACACACACACACACACAAACACACACATATGTATATACAAAATATATGTTGGTCTTGTTCCTCTAGAGAACCCTGAGTAATACACCATACTTGAAAAACAAAGAAAAATTATGTGGCATTGTAGGTTAATTGATTTTAACAAAATATACCATTCTGGTACAGAATGTTTATCATAGGGAAAGTTGTATGCATGTGAGGATAGGGATATGAGAATTCTATGCTTTCTACTCGATTTTGCTTTGAACCTAATTTTGTAAGAAAATTTAAGCCTACTGAAACATCAAGAAAGAAAAACAAAAAAAAAAAATCATAGTGCAGGCAATTGACTTACCATGTACACAACAGAGGAGGAATCATACTACAAGTAACCTACGAACTCGCCCTTGGCCTGCGGGTGGGAAGGTTCTCCTGGGACTTGCGTGCTCGGGGTGTGGGCTGACTCTTCCACAGGCAGACTTCCAGGGGTGAAGCCACCCTCTTCGTCTCACCCCACAGGGAGATCTAGAGTGAGCCTCAGCATTTCTTAATGTTTGTAATTAAAAATAGAGTTCAAAATGAACGAGAGCCCAATACTAGGAAGAGGTGAAGGAAAGGAAATGGAACAGGTTTGCTCAGAGCATGCTGTCCTGAGAGCTGCACCAAGACCACTTGAAAACGACAATCTTCAGGTGGAAGAAAAGCCCTGGTGGGGACACGAATCGCATGTATCATTGCCTTTTTGCAAGCAAGCTTATCTCTTTAGGCTACTTTAAGTGTACTTTTTAATTAGAAATATTCAAATAATGCTTCTTGTACCATGGTTTCTCTGGACTCTGGGGTAGTGAGTTGGATGAAATCGTCCTTGTCAAAGCTCCATGCACAGTTGTGAACGCCCAGGATTTAGAAAGATCAACAACTCCTTTTTGGAAGCTCTTCTTGACTTTTCTCTCCCTAATGCCTAACTCTGCCTGGCAGATCTCCTCCGTTAGCCACGGCCTGACCCTCGACTGTGTGCTCAGCAAAACTGGGGCAAGCTTCCCTAGTCTCCTGCTCTAATTCTAGCTTCTCATCACTTTCATTTGCTTAACAAAATAAGTAGGTGGCTAACAGAAGATGAACGCTTATTGGTTTATTGGTTCTGTCCCTGAAACCACAGGAAACTGGAGACGCCACCAAACGTTCAATTTTCAGTTCTTCAAGCATCAGGCTGGTTGGTCTTCTGATTCTTGCCTCAACCCTTCACAGTCATCCCCATTTTTTTTTTAACCTTACAGTTTCCTGAAATAACTGATGCAACGTCGTACCCTCTGCACACACAAGCACTCTGAGTCATTCCTGCAGAAACCAAAGCCCTCCGGAAGATTTTAAATTTTATTTTACTGGTCTTGAGACCCATCGTCACCACCAAAGGGCCACTTAAAAGTTTTATTGCAACCCTACAGAAACCCCTCAAGTCACCCACTCTATCCACAAGCTCTCAGTTTTATTATCAGGGTTCTGACTCTGGCTTGTGACACTCCTTTGTAAATGTAAGTTGGGTTTTGAAAATTACTTTTCACACTCTCTTGTATTTATTTCATTTATGAATTGGTACCAATTTGTATGGTCTTTTTAGTTCTTGCGTTGTTTTCCGGGTAGTACTATTTGGGCCTTACGGTTCCCTGGCCATGGGTGTAGAGTGGGCAGATAATTATCCTGACCGAGAGATGTAAGCCTGAATGGAGGAGCAGGAGAGGGTCCTGAGGAAAGCAGTTGGCTTGTTCTGGACACTGTGAAAAAAAAAAAACTTGGTGCTGAGATTTCTTCTTGCCACTGTTAAGAGTAAAGCTCACACTGAGTCATCAAAGCTTCAAGTTCAATGGCAGTAACAGCTTCCCTCGTTCATTCGTGAGCTACACAAACAGCTCAGTTAGCCGTCACAACTTGTTAGACAAGCAAATCCCTGCTCGGAGAGGTTGATCCACCTGGAAAGGACAAGGTCTGGACAGGCTGACACCCTATGCTGGAGCCCACAGGCAGCCGCAGATGTGCTGTTGGAGCAAGACCAGGGCGCGCATGGGCGGAGGTGAGCACAGCCCGGGAGTCCAGTCTGGAGAGTGAGATAAACAGACCTGCGCTCTGCTGCCCTCCCTCCATCCTCTGCCCCTGCTCCTCTCCTGTCCAGTGCTGCCCTCCACTCTTCTTGTGCGTGGGCTAGGGAGTTGTAGACAAACCTTGAATGGTTCCCTTATTTGATGATTTCGGCTGGGGCTGGTGAGTTCTGCCCTTGGGGGCGCTCCCCCTGTGAATCACCCCATTGTTTCCAGAGGAGAGTGCTCAGCGGGTGTGTGGGTGTCTGAAGAAAGACTGTTCTTCTTCACAGCCCTCTTCACCACGGCTCTGCTCCCAAGGAACAGAGTCCGTCTGTAATCCCATCCGAAAAGGCTGTTAATAATCTAACAACAAAAGGGCCGTTTCACATGTGCAAAAGGTCATTTGTCAAAAGCCCCCATGGAATTTGTATTAACTTGGGCTTGATCATTTTTCATTTGGACACCAGCATTCTAAGCCAGTCCTCATGCACATTTGATATTAAAGATTCTTTTTTAAAAATCTTATACTTCTTTTAATTCCACCACGGTCAAGGTTGTTCCAGAGTCTCTGTTCTGAAGGGTGCATTTATTTTATTCATACTGACTTTGTGCCAAAAACTTTTCAGTGGCCCACCTACGAGGAAGACGTCCCCCTGAGCACAAACCTCAAGTGGGGTCGTGGCTACTTGGGAACCCCTCCCCGTTCAAGTTTCCCTTGCTGGAAATGACAACGTGACAATAGCAGCCTGAAGGGACCTGAGTCCACAGAAGAGGGGGCCCACGGACACCCCAAAGGAGCGCTCCGGTGGACACCAGCCCCGAGACGGGCTGTAAGCACCCCAGGCACAAAGTCAGAAGGACCACAGCAACTCGCAGCCCACGGAACACTCAAGCAGGAAAGCAGGACCGACCAGCCCCAGGCCCGCGCTTGAGTCCCTGGCTGTGTGCAGAAAGACGGGTCCTACAAATGGGCCCCGGGGGAGCCTGTTGAACCATCCGCAGCACGATCTTCCTCTATAAGAGCCTTCACTCTTCTATCCACCGCTGGAGTTTCAATCCTTGACAAAGGCAAGGAGCAGATAGTCGTAGCCCCCGTGTGCCCTTGGCCCCTCGTCTTCCCTTCAATCTTTTCTTTTCCGTATTTCAGTCCCAGCCCTCTGACCCTCAGGAACTGCCCCGCACCCTTGCAAACAGCCTCTTCTGGAAGTCCAGCTCCGTGGCCTCCCTGCTTCCTGAAACGCTCTTTCCCTGGCTTCCGTGCTCCTGCTCTGCCTGTGTCTCCGTCTTGCTGAGTGGCCCATGCTGACCTTGAACTAGCTGTCCTCCTGCCTCAGGCCTGCACCACTGTGCCCAGCTAACGCTTCCCCTTCTCTTCAGGGCCCTCTCTCCTCGGGTCTTGCCTGCGTTCTCTGCCAGCTTCGTCCACTCTGGCCTCTTCCTGGGCCACACTTCTGTTCTCTGTGCCGCGGTTGCTGAGTACACAGATGGCCTCAATGAGAGCCCTCAGCACAGCTTTGCCGGGCTCTGCTCCTGCAGGCCAGCTGTCTCCTGCAAAGCCTGGCACACATGCCCGGCAGGCCCGCGGACCAGGCACATCCAAAGGGGTCTCCCCTCGTCCACTTCCACGGACAGCTGGCCATCGCCCCTGCCCGTGCCTCACGTGGGGTCCTCTCAGCTCTTCCGTTCCCGTCGCTCCCTCAGTTAACCCGTCAGCAGGTCTTGTGAAGCTCACTTTCTAGGCGCCTCCTGAGGCCGTCTAATCTTCTTGTCTTCTGGCACTGGCTGCATCTGCACGGCTGCTCTCCTGCTCTCGCACTCGGGTCCCAACAGCACGAGACATTTTCCACCTGGATGGGTGGATCTGATAATCATCTAGCATGAAATCAACACAGGGATTCCCACCAACTTTGGGACAAATTCCTACATCCTAAACAAGTTCCTTAAGGCCTGGGGTTGTCTTCTCTCCAGCTTCAGTTGGGGCCATGGCTACTCCCAGGTGTGATGAGGCACCGCAGGCCCCCCTGGAGCTCAGTCTTTCCAGCTCCGGGCCCCTGACATGCTGCTCTTTGGTGTAGGGAGATTAACTCTTCCCCATCCTTCCCGATACAAAGGAAGCCCCATCCCCTTGCCAAGCGCTTGGTTAGGCCCACACAATAGTCATTATATTGTGTTCTAATAGCTCATTCTAAACTCCGCAAAGACAGGTTGTGATTTAATACAATCTCCCCAAGTGACTGCAGGCAAAGAGCCCCAATAAATATCACTGTAGAAATATGTATTACTAAAGAAATAAATTAATGGTTTTTATGTGCATCTTTGTGAAAAGATAAGTATAAATTATAAACAATTTTAAGTCCCTTCCTAACTTTTGGTTAGGAAATAAAGTGCCTTTGCATTTATTCCTAGAAGGAAGTACTGGCATTTGTGTGTCGGGTGCTATTTAAAGGAGAAAATAACCGTCATATTTCTATCACTGCTTTAATACACAGTCATCTATTCTCTGCAAAACACTTTTGTGGTGTGTGGAAAGGAAAGACTGAACCCAAAGGAGTTTCGGAATTTTCATTTCTTTTTCCCCGTTGCCTGATTTACTCTCGTTTGGTCCCCCTCCTCCGCAGGAGGCAAGCAGTGAGGACCCAATGGCTAGTGAGTCCACAGCAGAGGCCTTGGGAGTGAAGGCCAGGGCCTGGGGCTACAGCACAAGGATAGCTCAGCCAGGCCAGGGAGCACAAGAGCTGCACAGGCGGAGGCGCCTCCATCCCATCCGCTGGCTCTGCGGAGAGTCTGAACTTGGACCAATGAGATAAAACCCTGCAGGGACTGAATCCTACCTGAAAGAGAGGACCGTAAGCGAAGGCACACTTGTGACCCGCGAGTGCAAATGCTGGTATCGTGACCAAGCAGAAATCACACTGCGCGAGCAAGTCAGCTTTCATTCTGGGGAAGCCAAACTGCATTAAATTCTGATCATCTGAGCCAGGATGGCAATTTCGAATCTGACATAGAATGACTCTAAGTGTTCCTCAGTACAACACTTAGGAGACCCTGCTATCTAATGGAACAGCTGGGCCTCAGCCACCTAATTGACTCAAGAAAGTCTCAGTTTCAGATGTGAAATAGTACCCTTTTCAAAGGGCCATTTTGGTTAAAATGTGAATAAAGGCCATGAAGGGTCAGAAGAAAGTCAGTCAAACACCCACAAGGAAAGGACCGGGCGTCCCCCTAGTCTCCATGGAAGGCATCTCTGTTCACCGGCCTCTTTTCAGCTCTATGTACACCTTCCCTCCCCACCTCCTGCCCTCCGTCTCCACTTTGCCCACTTTAAGAAAATGAATACAGATTAAAAGTGAAAAAAGAAAACAATAGACAGTTTCAATCCTTTGATATTCTCTGCTAGCCACAAGGGAACCGTCTTCAAAACTGTTGCCTGGGCATATATGCCAGGGGTGTGACAGAAAGGGAGTAAGATAAAACAAGAATACTACACAAAGTGTGGCTTGGATAAGAGATTTTCTCCTTGCCCATGGAGAGCTGACTGATGTGATTTTCTTTGTCAGTATTTAATATAAATTTAATCAGAACTAATAAAATAAGAGCAGCATATTGACAAATATTTGTCTGAAAAGCTAAACTCAGGGTAGAAAATAAAATCTTTGCAATTGGCAAGATTGAATAAAAATTTTCAGTAAGGTAAGTTTGCTCCATAGTTAGTAAAGGGGAATCTCCCCTTCCCCATCCCAAATGTCAGAATTTCCAGATCATTCTGTGGCCCTGGGTATCGTGAAAAACCACGATAGAATTTCCTAATAATTTCTTCGAGGATCAATAAACAGTACTTCATTGATACAAACATGTAGGAAAAATTAAATGTAATTCTGATCGCTTCATATCAGAAAAATGTATGTTTTCATATAGCAAAAGCTTCATTACGATAATCACTTCCGTTGTATGGTTATACCAGAATTTGTTTGCATAATTCCTATTGTTAAATCTTCTCATTATTAAAGTGTTTCAATAAAACTCTCCTACACTCCCTATGATTAAATATCTTTGCATTTATTTTGAAGTAAATGAAAACATATATCTTTGTCCAGAAACCCTACAATAAAATAATTTTAAAGGGAAAGTACTACATGTCATCCACTGGTGATGTCCTTTGAGAACATTCTTTATAGCAATGAATACTTGCCTTAGGAAAAAAACTACTCTAGATGTTTTGACTTTTTAAAACTTATGCATAATTTATGATAAAACAGAAAAGAGGAAATTATTTTCCTTACGCATTCAAAATATGTAAACATTGTCTTTTGTAACCTAATCCACTCACCAAAATGTCAACTTCTAGAAGTAATGTCTAGGACAATAAGTTGTAAAACACCGATGCCCAAGAAGGCATTTGGAACATCCTTCCAGAATGAAAAGTTATCCCCTCTCAATGTATCTGTCACCAATATACAGAGTCTAGGTTTAAACTAATTTTAAAATCAATTTATCTGGTTTACTTTTTATTTTATAGGTCAACTTTTTTTTTTTTTTTTTTTTTTTTTTTTGGTACCAGGGATTGAACTCAGGGGCACTCAACCACTGAGCCACATCCCCAGCCCTATTTTCTGTTTTATGTAGAGACAGGGTCTCATTGAGTTGCTTAGCGCCTTGCCCTTGCTGAGGCTGGCTTTGAACTCACGATTCTCCTGGCTCAGCCTCCCAGAGTGCTGGGATATAGGTAAACTTTTGAAAGCCTTGAGTGCTAACCTTTAATATGCAATACTGATTACACGTGTATAATCCTTCCAATGTCTTGAATCCTCGTGGTCTCTGATGACTCCAGTGGGTCATTGGAAAGGCTCGGTGAAATGTACCTTAAATACTGAAGGCAATGACAATCAAATTGGTCAGGTTTTTAAATAAAAATGAGCAATATCATGAAATCACTTTCTCATAGTGATTTTGGATAAAAATTACTCTGCATGTTTTATTTGCGTTGAGCAGGGACATGCTGTGGGGACCGTAGTAACTATATGAATGCAGCGTAAGTGAGGGCTGACTTAGTTTCAGTTCAACAGTGATCTCGTCATATTAACGGCACCCATACTCTAGTTACCTGTGTGATGGTGCCGTGGGCAGTCTATAATCATTAAGATGGTATATTCTTCAAGGACAAGCATGAGACCCTAGTTAACATATTCAAAAACCCTCAGCCTCATACTGACTAGCTCAAGGTGCCCCTGCTGGGTGTGTGGAAAGCCAAATGGGAATTAATAAAAGGAAACGTGGCCTCGGTGCAGCTGGCATATCAGCGGCTGGAATCCAGGTCCTCAGGGTTCAACCACCCAGACCACCTGGAAGCCTTTCCAATGACCCACCGGAGTCACGTAGCAGAACTCCAGGAAGAGGGACCATGGAGGGTCGTGCTCATCAACCAAGCTGGAGAACTGACAGTATTAAAAGCATCTGAAGTCCTAGTTTTTAAAACTCAACATGCCTTTTCCTGGAAGGCTAGAGATAGGAGTCGTGATTTGAATTATGATAGGAGTTATACTTTCTAAAAATTAAGTAATAATGGCAAAAAAAAAGGGAGGATTTTGCAATTGATCCTCTCTGTACTGAAACAGTTTTCACGCAGGACTCGTAAGTCTTTAGGCTTCTGCCTAAGAAGTGCGGGAGCATTAATGCCTTGGTTGTCACGGCTCCCAAACAGATCTTTCTCTGTCAAGGCAGCTTCGAAGGCTTACCGAGCTTCTGTTAAGCTTCCAGAGCCCCACTTCCGGCAGTGTCGGACAGCAACCACAGTAGCCCATCTGGTGATGCTTTGGCTCCTCCACTCTGACCACCAGCCAGGACCTGGGGGTGGAAGGGACAGTCAACACCAAGACAACTGTTTCCAATTTTTAGAAAACACAAAACTGAAGCTAACCCAAAATATGAGGGGGAAGTGAAGGGTCAGACTAAATGTTATAAATTATATCTTGCATTTTGGCAGCAAAATCACTTAACTGACAGGAAGTTCCAAGAATGCAATGAACATGCCTATTGCTATTTTTCCCCTCCAAAGCTTACTAGTGAGCTTAGGCACTGAATAGCTGCTCAGTAAACATTTGCACGGAATGGATGGCTACAAAGGATAAAGGGTAGAGACTTCAGTGGGATGAAGGTTATCTTCCTATTTATTTTTCCTCAAGCTAAAAAAAATTATATATTGATCGTAATTAAAGTAAAAGATTTAAAGTCAGGGATGGTGCATGCACCTGTAGTCTCAGCTACCAGGAAGATGAGGCAGGAGGATAACTTGAGCCCAGGAGCTTGAGATCAGCCTGGGCAACACAGTGAGATCTTATCTCAAAAAAAAAAAAGTATTAAAATAAGAGACTTAGAACAATTATTATTAGTGATTAGCAAGTAGCATAATGAACGCTTTCGCTGGTCAATATTTGTACCCATAGAATGTTCCCCACATTTCTGCTGCCTACTGCTATTAGGAGGATGTTCTCTTTGGGCACAGCAACATGACTGATTTCGCATTTAAAGGTAAAAAGCTTTGAAACTTCCCCTACAACTTTCATAGTAAAAGATGGGGAAGGACATATGGAAGTTACTCTCACAAGTTGTTGCAGGGTAAGAGGTCGAGAGACGAAGCAGGACTGACCAGCTTCACCCATTATTTATGGACCTTTGCCATTCTGAGTTCCACCTTGTGCAGGTAGAGATTGCGAAGATGCAGAGACCATCCCTTATCTTTCAGATATCGCGGTGGCCAGCCTTCTGTTTCTTACTATAATTTTGTTATTGTTCAATTTACTTTCTTCAACTTCAATTTTTAAGAATTAATTATTATTAAACTGAACTGTTCTTATTATTAAACTGTGATCAGTTCAACTGTTAACTCTGGTTTGTATTTTTACATGTTGTTATAAATACTAGGTATGTTATTTACGTTTTAATAATTAACATTCATTTTATCAAGCTCTTTTTTTCTATCCTAACTTTTGTTTTTATTTGTATGCTCAAGTATTTTAAGATATACTTCAAATATGAAATTCCACCCCTAAAGACACCTAAATTTTTTTAAAAAATTAGAATGCTTCTTTTAAAAAGAGACTTTCCACATGTTCCAATAACATCTTCCTGTCTAACAAATGTAGCAGCAATTTTCTAATGTTAACTTATATCTAAGTGATATTCCAGTTTTCCTGTTTGACACCAAAACGCATTTGACATCACGGTCTGCTTCACTGGGCACCTTAACGTCCCCACCCCGTCACCCTCTCACGTAGGCACACAGTTACATTCACAGGCCACATGGGCATAGCCCAGTGGATCTTCAGTCTGCTCGCCTCCAGCCTACAAAATGTAATGACCCTATGAAGTCTGTCCCTCTCTCCCAGGTGACCTTCTTCCTAACCCCTGCACTTCTTATCCTCCCTAGGACAGCATAAAAGATGCAGGCGGACATCTTGTCATTAAAAGCACGTCCCTGAACACGCTGTTCCAGTAATCTCTCTTTGCTCCAAACCCAGGCCTACAGCTTGGACAGCTCTGGCTACTACAGCAGCTCTCAAAGGAGCACTTGTGCAATTCAGAAGAAAGCTTCCCTTGAATTTGGCCATATTTTTGTACTCAAGGAAGCACACAGGAAGGACAAACAGCTCTCACTAGTACTGGCACAGATGACCAGGAGGCGGACAAGTGTCCCCAGAAAGTCCTGGCCTGCTTCCCCTCCTGGCCTTCTGTAATCCCTTCCCTCCTGACTCTGGTTTCTGGAGCATCCGCAGATACCACGGATACGGTTGGCGCACGAACGCTTCCCCCGTTAGGTATCTCGGTGGAAGCCAGATCCCACGCATTCGGGGACCTTCAGGTACAGCTACACCCAGCGCGCATGGTACCCACAGGCCACACACTCTTCCTAGGGCACATTTCCTTTCCCCCCATTTCCCTGAAAGTGTTTTGTGAACTGATTTCCATCCTAAAAAGCCCTCTCGGGTTGTCAGGGGGCAGAGTGTAGCAGCCACTGCTCGCTCCACAGCACGCAGCCTGCAGAAGGGGCCTCCGAGGGCGCCTCCCCGGGAGCCCTCCAACTACAGACGACTGACAGCGAGGCGCAGAGCGGGTGGGCGGCCTACGCTGCCCTAGGCGTAGCCGGTTCACCACCGAGAAACCCGGCGAGGACGCCAGAGGCCCGGCAAGTGAGCAGGGCCGTCGGGGAGCCTGCCCAGCCCGGTTGACAACCCGGCCAAACGCGGGCGCCTGCCAAAGATGCCTCGAGCCTCCGTCCACGCCGCCGCCTGGTAGGTGGAGGGCAGGTGAGCCTCACGCAAACCTCTCTCCCGCTCCGTCTCAACGGAGAGGCTCAGGTGAAGTGATGTTTGTCCCACGCTGTAAAAGCCGAGCTACAGCTGACACACCGCAGTCATTTCGACATGCCAAGCATATTTAAAGCTTTTGGACAATAGCACAGGACAAGGGAATAACTGTGGTCGCGCACGCACACACAGTAGTACATTCTTATCATTCAAACCAAACCTCCTATAACTGGGAGGTTTTCAGAGAGGTTGTAGAGGGAGACATTGCTTTAGCCAAATTGCCCCCCCAAAGTAACGAACCCCAAACCTTGGTTAAGGTGAAAATGCAAAATCTGTTTTTATTCAATTTTCCTGCCCCCTTCCAATCTGTGCAGTGCAGAGGCTCAGGGCACAGACTCGGAGTCCCGGAGCGGGGGAATGCCAGCTCCCTCGCTGTGTGTTAGGCCAGAATCTCACCGCGGGGTCTGTATTGTCTGAACTCACCAACCTCCCATCCATTAGAACCTAGAGCACATTTCTGTAATTTGGGTCACAAGGAACTAAGAATGCACCAAGAAATTCAAACCCCTTTTCAGTCCCCAGCACCGGGCAAGCCCTCCCCTGCCTGGTGATACTCAACCCACCACAGCTTATCTGATTGCAGTCATTCTAAGAAACTCTGGGCACTTAAGGATACAATGTAACCTGCAATAAACCCTGCACTGAGATTTCAAAAACTCAAAAGCTACAGGGACCAGCTAGAAAAGCCAGTCAAGCAGGGGGAGTGCTCCCCACTAAACAGGTGGGATGGCTTTTCGTTTCCCTGAGGAGCTACACTCTCCATTTTTCTTGAAGCATGTGATCATGTTGGCTTGGCTTGGCATTTGTTACCACACAACTGGGCAAGACAGGAACAGCAGAGAAACATCCAATACTGAAAGGCCACTGGCGGGGTGGGGGACGATGACTGGCAGCTGCTCCCCTGCCCCAGGTGTAAACATGAAGTGGGTAGACCAGTGTATGGGGTTCTAGAAAGCCCCGGTCCCGCCCAGCATCGGCAGCAGCTTCTCAGTCCAGTAAACTGTGGAAGTAGGTCAATTCATTGTTCCCTTATCTTCTGATTTTTCAAGGAAAGATGAAAATCCAGTTCATAGGTAAAATTTTCCAATTTTAAATTGTTCACTTCTTTGAAACCGAATGAGTCAAAGAAAATGCATTCATGGGGCAGTTGTTACAAAGGCTTCGAAACTTCTGGAGTTCAAATGCTTGCGATTAAAGGGACTCCCATTGTTCTTGACATTCACACCAGCTCAGAACAGAAAGCAGTGAGCAGCACCCTGCGTTCCCATGAAGAATTTGCATTCACCTGTGATGCAAAATCCTTAGCAATTTTTATTCCCTAAGAATAAGAGGGTTTGGGTCACCCCACCAGTGTCCGTGATTCTCTAATATTCTGCTTATAGCTTTTATTCAGAGTTCAAATTTGTATCACGTACTTGGGTGGAACAGGGTCTGTTTTGGCCATGTGCTTCCATACTGGAGATGTATTGATAGCTACAGATCACTAGGTGAGAAAGTTCCTCACTCCTGCTCCACTGGACCAAGAATCCTACCTATGCTGCTAATAGTTGCTGCAAAAGTTCATGGAAGAGGCAGGGAGTATATTTAAAAACCAGGACCGTACAAATGGTCATATGGTTTGTATACCTGTTAAAGATATTTCTTGAAGCCAAAAAACCAAACTCTGTGCATCTCCCGTGGTCACCCTTGTGCTTTTCCAGGCAACCTGGATGACGCTCTGCTAAGTGAAGGAAGCTAATACCGAAGGATCAAAGCTTATATGTGGGATCTAAAAAGGTTGAGGTCACAGAAGCAGAGAGAAGAACTGTGGTTTTCAGAAGTTAGGAGTTGGGGGGCTGGGGAGTGGAGAGATTGGTCAAAGGATGTAAAGTTTCAGTTAGGAAGAATAAATTTTAAAGATCGACTGTACAGCATGATGATTATGCTAATGTTAATGTTTACTTGGTTACTGCTAAGAGAATAGATATTTTCCATATTTTTATTGGTGAACTACAATTACACATAATGGTGGGATTTGTTGTTACATATTCATACATGCACATGATATTACAATACAATTTGGCCGATATCATTCCCCAGTCCTCCCCTCCTCTCTACCCCAGTCCTTTCCTCAATGCTGCTATTCTCCCTTTGATTTTCATGAGATTCTCCACCACTTTTCTTTTCCTTATTACTCTCTAGCTTCCACATTTGAGAGAACACATACAACCCTTGACACCCTGAGTTTGGCTGATTTCACTTAACATACCAATCTCAAGTTCCATCCATTTTCCTGCAAATGACATAATTTCACTCTTCTTTATGGCTGAGTAATATTCTATTGTGTATATGAACCACATTTTCTTTATCCATTCATCATTTGAAGGGCAAAAGATTGGTTCCATAGATGGCTGCCATTCTAACTGGAGTAAGATGAAATCTCAGTGTAGGTTTGATTTGCATTTTCCTAATTGCTAGAAATGTTGAACATTTTTTATATGTTTGTTGGCATATTGCATTTCTTCTTTTGAGAAGTGTCTGTTTCATTCATTGCCCATTAATTAATTGGGGTTTTTCTTTTTTGGTGTTAAGTTTTTTGAGTTCTTTAGATATTCTGGACATGAATCTTATGTCAGAAGAGCAGCTACCAATGATTTTCTCCCCTTATGTAGGATCTCTCTTCACATTCTTATTTCCTTCGCTCTGTACAAGTGTTTTTTAAGTTTGATGCTATTCCATTCATTAATTCTTGGCATCACCTCCGAGCTTTAAGCGTCCTTTTGAGAAAGTCATTGCCTAGACCTGTATGTTGGAATGCTGACCTTGCATTTTCTTCTAGGAATCGCATCATTCCTGATCTCATTTCAGTCTCTGATCCATTTTGAGTTGAGTTTTGTGCAAGGTGAGAGGTAAGGATCAAGTCTCATTATTCTACATACGGATAACCAGCTTTTCCAGAACCACTTGTTTGAAAAGCTATATTTCCAACAAACATTTCTGAAGCCTTTGTATTAATCAGATGACCGAATTGATGTGGGTTTGTCTCTGTCTTCTGTTCCTTACCTTTGGTCTATGCATCTGTTTTTATGCCGGTACCATGCAGTTTTTGTTATATGGTTCTCCTGCAGAATTTGAAGTAAGATATTATGATAGGATACCACTTGCATTTCTTTCCTGGCATAGAACTGCTTTGGCTATTCTGGGTCTTTTATTCATCCAAATGAATTTTAGGATTTTTTCTAGTTCCATAAAGAATGTCATTTGGTATTTTGATAGGGACTGCACTGACTCTGTATACTGAATCTGTATTCTGCCTATCCATGAATGTGGAAGGTCTTTTCTTCTTGTGTTGTCTTTACTTTCATTCTTCAGTTTTTATAGTTTACATAGAGGTTTTTCACCTCCTTGACAAGACTTATTCTTAGCTTTTATTTTTATTTTTTTGAAGCTGTTGTGAATGGGATTCTTTTCCTGGTTTCCTAGCAGATTCATTTTTTTGTTGTGTAAGAAAGCTATTGAGCTTCATTTGTAGATTTTGTAACCCACTACTTTGCTGAATTAGTTTATTAGCTCTAACATTCTTCTGGTGGAGCTTTTAGGATCTTCTAAGTATAGAATTATATATCATTTGCAGACAGTGATAAGTTTACTTCTTCCTTTTCTATTTTTATATTTTATTTCCTTCTCTTGATTAATTGCTCTGGCTAGAATTCCTAGTATTATATTTAATAGGAGTGGTGAGAATAGACATCCTTGTCTTGTTTGGGTATTAAAGGAAAGGCTTTCAGAATTTCCCCCATTCACTATGATGTTGGCTTTGGGTTTGTCTTATATGGCCTTTATGATATTGATGTAAATTCCTTCTGCCCCTAGTTTCTTCTGTATTTTTATCATGAGTGAGTGCTGAATTTTGTTAAAGGCTTTCTCTTTATCTATTGACAGGACTATATGATTTTTGTTCTTAATTCTATTTATGTGGATGAATTGCATGTATTGATTTGCATGTAAAACGTTCCTTGTAATCCTGGAATTAAACCAACTTAGTCATGATATAAAATCTTCTTAATATGTTGTTGAATACAATTTGCTAATATTTTGTTAAGGGTATTTTCATCTAAGTTCATCAAGGATAATGAACTGTAGTTTTCTTTTCTTGATATGTTCCTATCTGGTTTTGATATCATGGTGATACTGACTTTATAGAATGAATTTGGAATTGTTCTATGCCTTCCTATTTCATGGGATAGTTTGAGGGACACTGACATGAGTTCTTCTTCAATGGTCTGGTGGAATGCAAGAGAGAATCCATCTGGTACTGGCCTTTTCTTTCTTGGAAGGCTTTTTATTTCTGCTTCTATCTCATTGCTAGTTATTTGTTTATTTAGATTTTTGTGTCTTCTTGATTCAAATTTGGCAGGTTATTTATGCCTAGAAATGGATTCATTTCTTTTAGGTTTTTCAAATTATTGGAGCAAACAATTTCAAAATAGTCCTTCATGACTCTTTCGATTTCTGTAGTTTCTGTGGTGATGTCTCCTTGTTCATTTCTAATTTTATTAATTTGTGTCTTCTCTTTTTTTCTTCTTGTTGATTTAACTAAGGGCTTAACAATATCCTTATCTTTGTTCAAAGAACAATCTCTTTGTTTCATTGATTCTTCACATTGTTTATTTTGTTGTTATCAATTTCATTGATTTCCATGATTTTTACTCTGATGCTAATTATTTCTTTTCCTCTACTGAGTTTGGAATTGATTTGCTTTTGTTTTTAAAGGGCCTTAATATGCTTCACTAGGTTATTTACTTGGGATCTTTCTGTATTTTTTATGCAAGCACTCACAGATATAAACTTTCTTCAGAGAGCAGCCTTCATAGTGTCCCATAGGGTCTGAGAGTTGTATGACTATTCTTGTTTTATTCTAAGAATTTTTAAATTTTTCTCCTTGATTTTTTCCCATCACCTATTCATCATCAAAAGGGTATTGTGCAATCCCTATGTGTTTGTGTTGTTTCTGTAGATTTTTTAAAATTTTGTTCCATAATGGACAGAAAAGATACAAGGAATTATATCAATTTTTTTGTATTTGCTAAAAGTTGCTTTATGGCCTAAACTATGGTCTGTTTTAGAGACTGTAGTTCCCTGAGCAATTGAAAAGAAAGTGAATAAGCTATTGTTGGATGAGATAGTCTATAGATGTCTGTTAAAACCAATTGATTTATAGTATTTTTTATGTCTGAAGAGACTTTACTTGAGTTTCTGTCAAGATGATCTATCAGTAAGAGAGATGTGTTGAAATCAATCAATATTATTGTACTGGGATTAGATTTGACTCTTTAAGTCAAGTAGTATCTGTTTTAGGTCATTAGGTGCACAAATATTTGGAGCATCAATATATTCTTGTTGGCTTCTTCCCTTTATCAGTATGAAGTGATGTTGTTTCTTCTGATTAATTTTGGCTTGAAGTCCACTTTGTCAGATATGAGAATAGCTAATCCTGCTTGTTTTAGGACTCCATTTGCATGATATATCAATTTCCATCCTTTTTGTCTCAACCTATACTGTCAGCCTTACAATATCTTGCCTGTAAGGTGAGACTCTTGCAAACAATATACAGTTGGGTTTTTCTTGTTTTGTTCTTCTTTTAAATCCATTTTAATTGGAGACCTGAGATCATTTACATTCAATGTTATTATAGAGAGATGTTGATTGATTCCTGGCATTTCGATTTATTTCTAATGTTTAATTGGGTACTATCTCTCACTTGCCTAGCTACTCTTCAAGTAAGATTTGTCTATTTGTGAGCTCAGGATTTTGTTCTTCAGTTTATACTATTTTATGAAGTGTTTTCAGACATGATGGCCTAGTAGTAATGAATTCTTTTAGTTTTCATTTATCTTGGAAGGATTCTATTTCGTCTTTGATTCTGAAGGATAGCTTTTCTGAAAATAGCATCTTGTTAGTTGTTTTCTTTCAGGACTTGAAACATGTCATTCTAAGTTGCCCTGGATTTTACTGTTTCTGCTGATAAATCAGAAATAATTCTGTGTGACCTGGTTTTAAATATGATCTGACATTTTTCTCTTGAGGCTTTGAAATGTCTATACTTGTTATATATAATAGGCATTTAAAGTATAACATTCCATGGAGAGGTTCTTTATCAATCTTGTCTATCTAGGGTTCTGAATGAATCCTATATCTGAATGTTCATCTTTTTCTGAAGGTTTGAAATTTTTTCCATTATTATTTCCCTGAAGAGGTAATCCATGCCATTAACCTATATCTCACAAACTTCTTTAATTTCAAAGATTCTTAAATTTGGTTTCTTTAAGTTGTCCCAGAGTTCTTGTATATTTCTGGTCATGATTACTTATTTTCCTTTCTTTAATACTGTCTGAATATTAAAGATTGGCCACTTTGTCCACAGTTGTGAGATTTGGTCTTTAACATGGTCCGTTGTATTAGAGAGAATAATAACACATCATTTTATTTGTCTTTCATTTTCAAAATTTCTTTTTGTTTTTTCAATATCTCTGTCTCCTTATAGAATTTCTAATTTTTTTAATTTTTATTTTTTTTAATTTATTCTACTTAGGTAAGCAAGATAGCAGAATGCATTTTGATTCATTGTACACAGATGGAGTACAAATAGGTACACCCATGAATGCCCTTCTTCATTTAACCGCTCTGTTTATTCTAAGGGGATATGAGAGTGATCTAGATTGAGACACTTCATAGGTGTGTCCACAACCGTTGTGTTAATCATTTCTGTTTTTTCTGTAGGAGTATATGTCCATGAGGGAATCTGAGGGCTGCCCCCTAGTCATTCCTAGGAGGTAGTTTAGGGATTTTGTCTCTTTTTTTTCTTTGTATAAAGTGTGAGTATGGTTCACTGATGTGTGAAGCAAGGTGCATTCTTTCTTGGCTGATTTTAGCTCATCAGCAGAGTCTCTGCCCCATGAACTTTTAGTGCTCCAGGAGATTCCCAGCACCTCACAAAAAGAGGTGGAAACAAATAACAGCAACAACAGAAGCAAACAATATACAGCATAAAAATATACAACATAAAAATAATATCTGGTGTCTACTATGACAACTACAGTAATTACCACAGAAGTAGAGATAATGGGGTCAACAATTGCCAACAGCAAAACCAATAAATATCCATGAACTAAATCTGGCATTAAAGTAAACAGCAGGTGTCAACTAGGCTATTCACAGTACTAATAATGACAACAACATGAATTACAGGTGCAAGAATTATATAAACCAAATAGTACTAGAAGATGGTAAAAACACAGTTCATTAAGAAAAAATAAAATGTGCCAGGAAGGTAAATGAAGTTTACAGTGTTCACAACATCTCATGGACATACATTCCTACAGCAAAAACAGAACAGAGAGAAGGCAGAAGGGATGAGCAAGTGGAGGTTACAAAGAAGAAAGAAGAAGAAAAGAATCAAAGAGAGAATAAGACAAATGAGCTATTAGTGAGAAAAGAAATGAAATAAATAGAAACAAGAGAATCAAACAAAAACAAAAGCCCTAACCCTCAAAAAGGCAAAGAAAATAAGTCATAAGTGTATGATAAAAATGAAAAATAAATATGTACATGTGTGTTCGTATCTTTATGTGTGTGTGCCCATGAACAGGTTCGTCAGCATAGCAAGAACACCAAAAAGAATTCTTAAGCAAAGGAATCAGCTCCATCAATGTGGTCAAAACTGTCTGCGAGGGTGGATGACCACTGCCCCTGAACCAGTGTCCTTCCGATTTCTTCCTGGGCTTTGCACCCCTTTGCACCCCTTTCCTCTGTCCAGCTGGCATGGTGTAAAACTGAAGCTGGCTGAAGCAGCTCTCAGCCTGCCCCCTAGAGCGTGAGGTAGGGCAGAGGGAGAAGCCCCATCCATAGGGGTTTGCTCTGGACAGAACAGGCTGCTGTGCTCCCAGGTGCGGCTGCTGCAGAGGTCTAAGTGGGGAGTTCGGTGGCTGAAGCGAAGCTGTAATCAGGTCTTTGGGACTTTGATGGGTGGTCTCTGCTCCAGAGCAATTAGATCTACACACCCCTAGGGCCTGTCAGAAGGGGATCTCTGCTGGGTGTCTAGAGCTCAGGAGCCTCTGGAGACTTCTACTCACGGGGCAGGGAGCCAGTCCTTCCCAGGCTCAGCCCCGAATGTATTCATTCCCACCCAGTTTGCCCCCATTTTCAGCTGCCCGTGTGAGCACCACACTCAAAGGGAAAGTGAGCTGCATGCCCCTCTGTACATCTGACTTGTATCCCCCTGGGTACAGTCTTCTATGTGCCCGTTTCACTCACATGCTGCTGGCCACACAGTGGCACTTGCCAGGTCAGTGTGGCAATATTTGCCATGATCTCTGAGGACCTGCGGCACCAAGTTGCAGCCTGGCCTCCTCAAGATGCTCCCACCTCAGCCCTCTGGTTACCAGTTGAGAAACACAGAACACTTTGCAAACACCAGAAATCTGTGCAGCCTCTGGGTCAGCTGCGTGTAGGCTGCTTCTCTGTCCTACGTGTTCCTCCCTGCCTTACTTGACTGTTATGTTTCTCTCTGTCCTCCCTCCCTCGGTGGTGCTCCAGCTTCGCTACCACAACAGGTGTGGCTCACAGGCTCTTTCTTGTCCTATTTGCAATGCACCCAAATTTCCGGGTCTCAGAGTCTCTGTCTCATGTTGAACTTCAGGGAATTCCCTCCTTGGACCTCCTCCCTGATAAGCCATACTCCCTCTGCCTGAATCCCAAGTCAAGGAGCAACTGGAAATGCAGCCTCCTCTTATCCGCCACCTTGACTCTCCTGGTCAAGAGAGTGTATCTTAACTGTCCTTAACACACACAAAAAAGCATGACAGTTAATGAATTTGCTAATTAGCCTGGTATAATCATTTCATAATATGTCCATACATCAAAATGTCACAGTGTACACCAGAAAATATAATATTTATTCATAAATTTTACCTTAATAAAGCTGAGGAAAAATAAACTATTTCAGGCCAACACGCATGATGTTCCTAGTCTGGGCCTCCGACATAAGTTTATTCCTGGTCTCCTACCATCAGTAGGTGGGCTAGCCTTCTCAGAGAACTTAAGGGCACACTCAGCAAGAGTTCCACACTCGCAAGGAGGCTACTCTTCTCATCCTTGATGACTTCCATTTCCTACGCCAAGAAATAAATTTCTCTGGGTCCCACCTAGTGTCCCCAGCTATGTTAGAACAAAGAGACACGGTGATCATATTTCTATCTGAAACAGATCAAATAGAAAACCTTTCTTCCTAAGTGTTGGCTGGCACAGGTGAGTGTGAATTCCCCCTCCTCTTGATGCGCTCTCTCTTTGGTCCCACTTGGACTTCCAAAGGCGAGGCATCTCAAAACAGAATGCCTCATCTCCCCTCCCTCTCTCCATCTCCCC
>PVHX01012079.1:11433-61090 GCA_004024805.1 Geosciurus inauris | reverse complement strand
TAAATCAGATTATCACAGAGAGTATCACTGCAAGAAGCCAGTATTCCTAGGACTGGGAACCAAGGAAGGACATTGGAATCATGAAAACCTAGATGCTGGAGGAAGGGCCCCTTAGAACTCAGACTTCCAAGAAGCGTAGTGCTCAGAATCTTGGGTATCATCTCCTAAGGGTGCTCCAGTTTCTCAAGAGCGCTTCACAGGAAGCCATGTGGCTGATATGGATACATTCTTGTATGTGATAGTAGATATCACTGACAACCTACAAATAGAGTTCCTAACAACCTGCTCTTCTGCTCTTAGTTACCTGTTTTGTGGCCTTGGTATCTCCTGTGCCTATTCTATGACCATCTGGTGTCATTCTCAGCCTGGAGTGCTCCAAGCAGCAACTGTACTGCCTTGGGGTGGCTGGTGTGTGGCTGCTGCCTTATAGATACCATTTTGGTTGCCTCTTCCTTTCAGAGATTCCTCATACTTTTAGGGGCACCCTAACTTGCTTTTCTAGGCTTTTTCCTGCATCCCTGGGGTTGAGGATGAGTGGTGGCAGCCTGAACCTTTTTGATCTACTCTGTCTACTTTTCATTTATTCACAATTGGATAGTTTTACTTTTAACAGACATTCCAATAAAGTATAAAAAATAAACAATAAAGTTAATTAAGACTCTCAACGCTGTGTAAGTCCTGGAGAGTGACTTTCAATGGAGCTAACCATGCTATGCACCAACCCCAATAGGGCACCAGGATCCCCAGTTTGCCTGGTAAGTGGAGGAGCAGGAAAGATTCCCTAGAAGTGACCTCAGAATCCAATAGGTGCTCTTGGCAGAGGGAAGGGCCACACTAATGCTGGCTGGAAGCATGAAAATGGGGTGTATGAAGAACACTCAGGCAGTCCAGGCATTTGCTAGGAGGTGAAGGCAGAAGTGACACTGGGAAGTACATTGTAGCAAGATGAAGACTGGCTGTTGAGTCACACTACGGGGGCATTCGTTTGCAAGAAATGGGAAGCTGCCTGAGTCTATGATCATCATGGATATGGCCTGACTTCTGGATGGTGACTCAAGATGGACCAAGTTGGGTGGAGGAGAAGACAAGAGGGATCCATTATATGTCAGAGATTTCTTCTGTCAGAGGCTTACAAGTTCCTTAGAGACATTGGAAGTGGCTGCCATATTAGAGTCCTCAAGGCCATCGCCACTGCCCAACCCTGCCTACTCTTAGCCAACAATTCCAGACAGTGGCCCAATGGTATTATCCCACCTGCAGGCTTGTTCCTGTATGAATGAGTACACAAGCTGGCATGGTGACATGTGTCCAGAGCACTTATGGGTGTGGACCCAGTTGAGTAAGGTAACTAGGACAGAAGATGTGACAGGGTGTGGGCAGAACCAAGGTGCCCAGGAGAGAGGAGTACAGATTGAGTCCACCCTCTACCCACCTGACAGATGCTCGCTGCGCTCAAGAGGAAACTGACCAGGTGTTGGAATGGGAACAGACAATTTCCTGGTTTCCCTTGAAGGCCACCAGGTGACTTCATGGTGCTGGAAAAATTGGTGCTGCTGCAGATATGCTTGGAGCAATAGTGCAGCCTCCATCCATCCCCCTACCTGGGGTGCTATCCAGCCTCCTGCCTGCCTCTGGCAGAGGTGATAGGATCCCTCTTTGGCTTCTCTCAGACTCTGCAGCTGTCACCTTGCTCTAGGCCTCAGGGGCAGGTCAGGGATGTAACTGTCCTTGCATCCTGTGCTATTGTCTCTAGAGACCTTATCACTGGTGCATCTATGTCCCAACAGCCCGTGACTCTTAGCTATGATGTGTTGGAGGGAGGGGTGTGACTATTGAGATGACACGGGCAAGTGGAGGCTTTTTTAGGTGCAGAACAAGCCCAGGAGGCCCATAACCCTATCCTGAGCCTCTAGGGCAGGGGTCTCTGCAAAAGTCATAGCAGAATTCCTCTTGAAGAACTAAGAGACACAATAAAGACTTCTCTCTTGTCGCCTATCCTTGTTCATCCCTTCCATTATTTCTGTCTCTGATCTCACTCTCCATCGAATGAATGAATGAATGTCTCTCTGCTCTTTTCTTATCCCTGTTTCCTCATCTTGCTTTCCTTTTTCTCTGACTATTTTTTCATCACCCATTTCAGGGTGTGGCCCCAGATCCCAAATGACAAATCTGGATGAGAGGCTGCCTGCATAGGGTAGGTATATTGGGCCTAAGGGCATCAGGCCAAGGATTTCTGGCATTCCTGGGAATACCAGAACTGGGTCCAGCTTCCCACCACAGGTCTGGCTGGGATACAATTGGTTCTGCTGGACCTACCTAGCTTCAGTTCCTGTCTGTCTTGGCTCCATGTGAGTCGGTTCATGGAGAATGCTGGTCCCGAGGGGGCTGCTTGGCCCTGGGACAGGGATCATGCTGGTTGTGCTCCTAGTGGCTCCTAGAGAGTATTAATGGCCTGGCCAGGGGTCAGATTTGCATACATGTCTTGGTCTCTCATTCCCAAGAGCAGCAGCCATGGTCCCAGGACTTCTCATGGTGACCCTGCAGACATTTTAAGAATGGCCAAGGGTTGCGGGGTGTTCACTCACCAAACCAGGCCATGTGCTATTCCTGGAACCAGACATAGTATTACCAGCCCCAAGCAAACCACATGACCTGTGAATATGTGTAGGGGGCATGTCCCCCAAAGTTCTGTCCACTGGAAAGCTTTAGTTCCTGTGAAAAGAGTAGGGAAAACATTATAGTCCACTTGCATGGGCCAATAAGGTGTGGCCAGAGGGTGGCTCCTACTTCCTCAGGTTCCAGAGTGGGCTCCTGACAACTTCCTGGGAGGCCTTAGCTGGGTTCCAGAAGGACCCAGGCAGCACTGGCTTGCTGCCTGCTCCATGTTTCACTCAACTGGCATGGTTTAATGTTAATGCCAGGCCGTGGCTCTCTCCTTCAGGTCCACAGAGCACCTGTCTGCAACCCAGCCTTCAATGTCACAAGACCTGGGTCCTGACAGAGAAGTGTACAGGTGATCCAACACCTGTACACTGAGGCAGGCCTACTGGTACAAACAGGACTAGGGAGTATGACTGTGATGGGGGATGGGGTAAACAACCCAGGGCTGAGCATAGTCAGCATGGGAGGGACAAGCCAACAGATCTGAATTTTAGAAATTCCCCCTGGTGCTATGTGGAAACAGGAAAGAGAGCTCAGAGTGTTGGGCTGGGATCCAGAATGGAGACAAGGAGGCTGACCTGAAAGCTGGTGAGGCTGCCCAGATCATCCCAAGGCTTGATTGGAGATCAGAAATACAGAAGGTCAAGTGACAGTACTTGGCCATGAAAGGGCTTTGAGTTTGAGTGAAGAAGAGTGATGACTCCCAGGGGTCTGGCCTGTGTCCCAAGGGATGGGGTTGCTGCAGCTAAAGTGGGGTGGAGGAGGAGTTGAGAGGGAGGTGCCTTGAAGACATCAGGACAGTCACTGGGGTCTGGAAAGACTAGGGTTGGGAGGGTGGCCAGAGTGTATGTGCACGCATATGTTCATATGAGTGTCTGTGAGGGCATACTTGTGTGAACATGAGTGAATTTTGTTGCAAATGTGAGTGAATTGTGTGACCGTGATTGTATGTGAGTGTATATATGTGTGAGAATGAGTGAAGCCTTGAAGACTTCCAGTGTATCAGCCTTCCAGTCACCATCACCTCTGCTGGAAGGATTGTGTAAGCTGCCAGATACTCCAGATATCATGGGAAGCCAAGATGGGGGTGAGGTGTTTGGCTCTGCCAAAGGGAGGGGTTGAGAAGTGAGAGTGCTCAGGTTGGGCAATACTCTGTGAAGGAGGAGGAAGGGCAGACTGGGGAGACTGCTTTTGGAAAAACCAGTGACCAGTCCTCAAAGGGGCACAGTGATATCCCTACTTCCATTCCAGAGGCCAGGGAGAGGTGGTGGCTCAGTGGGCAGTACAGCCTACTGAGTCTGGAGGAAGCAGGTTTCAGGAAGAAGCACAGAATATTGGACCCATTTTGGGAGAAGGGCACTGGTCCAGAGGGGTGGGCAGCCTTTCAGAGGCTGACCTGAGTGGGTGGGGCTGGGGTGAGGGCAGGTGGGAGGTACAGGTGGGTGGGCCAGAGCTGTTTCTCCACCTACACTTGCCTCCCTCTGGTGCCATCTATATTTTTGTCAGCAAGAACAACATGCCCTTTGAGCTGGTATCACTGGTGCAGGGTGAGTTGGACTGGTCCCACAGAGGGGTTGTTAAAGGGCCAGGCCATGTGCTGAGCCTCCCCTCCTCTCTACCCATGAAAGCAACACCTCTATCCTGGGTTTCTAAAGGTGAACTTCCTGGGGAAGGTGCCCGACCTCAGGGATAGTGACTTCCTGGTGACTGAGAGCTAATGGTGAGCTGGTACCCACCATGAGCCAGGATAAGGCTCTGTCTCAGTTCTGGGGATCAGGATGGTGGGAACAGGTGGAGGGGATATAGAAGAAAGCTGATCACCCCAGGCCCGGAAATATTTCCAAACTACTGGCAGCTGCCCAGCTCAGGGACAAGGGCTAGACCCAGGGGTCTCTTAAAGCTAAGGGCAAGGAGGCTGCAATTTAGCTAGAGCCTGAGATGGCTAGAACTGCAGGCTGGAGAGGGGGCATAGGTCAACTAGCCAGATCTGGACAACCTGGAGCTAAAGGTTAGTCCCTCTCTGAATGTCCCCAATATATCCTTTCAGAGACCCGAGAGCTGGGCACTCCAGGGTCAGATTCCACTTTGAATCCCAGCTCACTTTCTCTTCTCTGTGTTCTTGGGCAGGTTAAAGAACTTTGTGGGGCTGGGATTGTAGCTCAGCGGTAGAGCGCTTGCCTCGCATGCGTGAGGCCCTGAGTTCGATCCTCAGCACCACATAAAAATAAATAAAGATATCTGTGTCCATCTACAACTAAAAAAAAATTAAAAAAAAAATCTGCTATTTATAAAAAAAAAAAAAGAACTTTGTGCCCCAGTTTTCTCCTCTGTAAAATGGGGAGAGAAATGTCACTACCTAAAAGGAAAAAAAAAAAAAAAAGAAATATCACCACTTCTAAGGATTGCCTGAGGATGGAAAATGAGTCCCAATACTAAGAATCCAAGGGGATCAAGAAAGCAGATTCTCTGAGCCCCTCCCTCAGGCCCAAGGGACTAGGAAAGGAACTTGGAGACCCTTGGGGCATGGCCTCATGGCAGAACTGCCTCCCTCACACTGAATAGGAACCTTGATGCTAGAGAGCAAGGCCTGGACACAGAGGGCAGGTCTGGACCACAGCTGGGAGAGGAAACTGAACTATGAGCCTAGGGAGAAACTGAGTTGGAAATAGAGGAATGTAGTGGTCTGGGGAAGATGCTGTCTGGACAGGCATGTAGTTGTGGGGAGGTTCTCCCCTGGAGATGGAGTTGGCGAGCAACCTTGTCGAATTACCCTGGGTACAAGCAAGAAAGCTTTCGCCACCCTGGTGGGGCATGCAGAAGATCCTTGACATCCCTGTCTCCATTCTGGCCATCCTTTTATACCTGAGCCACAAGTATGAGCCAGCAGCACACAGATGGTCCCCACTCAGAACTGCAAACCTGCATCTGTGTCAACAGGTACCTGGTATGTGAGTATCCATACAAATGCCTGAGACCAATGACTACCTGTGCAAGAAGAGCTTCCTTGGCCCTATTATGCAGTCTGGGGTAGGACTCAGGACCTCAGAGCAGTAAATACCTGTTGACACACATACTGCCTTATTTCCATTGCCCGGGGCAGATAATCACCAATCCATCACAATACTCTCCCCTACCCCACCCCTACCTCCCAAGTTTGAATGAAGCCTCAGAATCCTGAATACTTAGTTCAGGGGGCATCACTAATCGATGGTGGCAGGGAAAGAATGAAGAGGAGATCAGTAAAACTTGGAAGGGCTTAGGATAAGCTGTTCCCTCTCCTCCTAACCCAGTCTCTCCTGTCCCTCTTCTTGGGCAGCCTGTGGGTGCTGCACAACTGGAGTGGCAGTGGATAGGCTGGCACCAGTCCTACAGCACCTGAATGAGATGGCCCTGGTGGCCAGGCCCTACTTGGTGACTCAGCAAGTCTCCCTGGTGAACTTGATGGCATTCACAGAGCTGATGCAGGTGAGGCTTTCCTACCTCCCTGCCTTCTGGGAGGGATACAGGGCATGAAGCTGAAGCCCCGGCCAGCTGCCCTCTCTCCCCAGCCCACTGCCATTGGCTATAACCTCTTTCAAGACTGACCAAGCTGGCAGTGTGGAGGGTCCTTGTGGAGGTCATCCTGGGGACTGATCTTTTTCTGGAGGCCTACTCTAGTCTTGAGAGTAGGGCCCAGCTGGACCCCCAGCAGTCCCAGAAGCTGGTGCAGCTTCTGCAGAAGCAGCTTTGTTGAGGGGGTGAAGCTTGATCACTCTCCTGAATTTGGCTGTTTGTAATAAACACACTCTGTACGCTCTGCCTGTGCCTCACTCTGTCCCCAGAAAGTGATACCTATCTCATTTCTGAGCTGAGGCCTAGAAAGACAGAATCATTCAAAATCACATAGCACACAGCAGCACTCAGGCCTCCCCACAGATGTCTAGTTAGTTTCTTCAGCCTCCAGGGCAATCTGCTCACTGCAGTCTTAATCCAGGCCAGGAAGTTTCTGGACTTCATTGCATGGCACAGTCTGGATAGCCACACCCTTGGATACCCTGTTGGTGTTGTCCCTGATGTGCCCTGGGCTCCCCCAGTGTGCTGGTCAACTTTCCATCACTGTAAGAAACATATCTGAGATAATTAACTTATAATAAGGAAAAGGTTATTTTGGTTCATAGTTTCAGAATTCCCAATGCACGATAAGGTAGACCAATTGATTTCCAGCTGCTAGTGGGGGTCTTCCAGAAAATGCAGGAAATGTGCAGTGAAGCAAACTGCTTACTGCATGGCCAGGAAGCAAAGGAGGATAAAAGAGGAAGACATCAACGTCCCACGATTCCCTTCAAGGGCATGCCCCCAATGACCTAACTTCCTTCCATTAAGCCCCATCTTCTAAGGGCTCCACTACTCCTAATAGCACCACTCTGGAGACCAAGGCTTTAAAATATGGGCCTTTCAAAGATATTCAAGATCTAAACTTTAGTACCCAGCTCCTATGTCTTTTTCTCTTAATTCAGACTAAATTTACTTGTAGATAGCCCCAGTCTCTACTTTTGACCCTGAAAAGTTAGTTCTCATTGCCTCATTCTCAGTCTGGACACTGCAAAGTCCTTAACCCTGCACTGAAGACTTGGACCTCGGAATTATCATGCACAACCCCTTCTCAGACAGGGTATCTTTAAGGCAGAACTATGGGGCAACATGCATAAACCAGTGCCTGCTCTCCCAACCCCGACTCTTCGCCAAGGACCTCTCCTCTTAGGTCTCTTCAGAATCCCTACTATCATGAGAATTCTAGGTTTCCTGGTCTCATGACAACTCCAAGGGAAACAAAAAGTTCCAGAATGTGGGGTCCTAGGCTTAGGTCAGAGAGGGCACAGGGCCAGGGGCTCAGGCTGAACATAGGCTCAGGTCTGTGATTGGCCTGCTGTGGCTTTGGGGCCCAGGAAGTGTCAGCATGGTCCTGGAGCTCTACATGGATCTTCTGTCAGCATCCTGCCGCGCTGTCTACATCTTTGCCAAGAAGAATGGCATACCCTTTGACTTCCAGTTTGTAGATCTGCTGAAAGGTCAGTCCTCACTGCTACCCAGGCAGGTATTATCCTGGGGTACAGCTAGAACACCCAGATAGGGGAATTTCTGAGAAGCAGAGACAGAGACCAAGACCACTCCCCACAAAAGGCTGCAGGGGAAGAAAAGGTGCCCAAAGTGTCAAGGTACACAGTCTGTATCCCTGTCTAGCCCACTTTAGTCAGAGTCCCACTAATGATGGTACCCCTGCTGAGATGAACAGACTCTCTGAGGGCAAAGGGGAAGGAAGGACTTCTAGGGAATCCCTGAGCTCCCAGTTAGCACACTCACCATCTCCTTATGGGAGTCTTGCATCTTGTTATCTGTAGCACCTGCCAATCAGTAAAGGTCACAGAAAGGTAGTCATTCCCCACATGAGAGTGCAGCTGTTGTTCAGTCAATCCCCATTCTTCCCATTGTTCAAACCTGTTTAGAGGACTGGGGATGTAGCTTAGTTGTAGAGCTCTTCCCTAGCCAGTGCGAGGCCCTGGATTCCATCCCCAGCAGCCCTCCCTCCAAAAATTATATGAAGAGCAAACCTACTCAGGGTTACATTGACCTCACAAGAGGTTCAGGGGGATCAGACTTCATCCTCACCCCAAGAATAGAGGAGGTTCTAAAAGCTGAGCTTATAGAGACAGAAGCTTCTAGACTGTAGAGAAGAAAGAGACATGGGAGCTATGGAAATGAATGAGGTGTAAAGGAGCCCTAAGAAACATTTCCGCTTGGAAGCAGCTGGTTAAGGAGTCAAGAGTCATGATTCCTGCTCCCTGTGGAGTTGCGCATTCAGATCTGATGACCCTGATTGCATATGAGGGACTCTTTTTTGGACATTCAGCTGTATTCTGGGGCTGTACTTCCAGCTGTGGCTTCCCTGTTCCCTTTAAAGGGGGGACAGAGTGAAGGAGTGTCAGGAGTAGGGGGAAGGCCCTTGGTGCTCCAGTTTATTCACAGGATGTGGCTTCAAGTAGGGATGGAATAGGGACTGGAGACCTCCAGCTTCTGGGAGCCAAAATGTTGTCTTGGTTCCAGGGCACAGGGTCACCAAGTCTGGGGTAGGAGCAGGGTGGAAGGTAGGAATCCTTACCCTGGCTCCTGTTCTGTCACTGACTTGCCCTGGAGCAAGTCATGGAGTTCCTTAAGGCCTCAGTTTCCCCTTCTTGATGAAGTGGGGAGAAAGGCATTTCTGTTTCTAGGAGTTCCAGTTCCCTCTTCCCTTGGGTCCCAATAGTCTCAGACCCTCCCTAACCCTCTCAGGTCATCACCACAGCAAGGAATATATCGAGATCAACCCCCTGAGGAAGCTGCCCAGCCTCAAAGATGGAAAATATGTCTTATCTGAAGGGTAAGTGCCCTTCTACTACTCTGGGGATGGAATCCAGGGCCTTGTACATGCTAGGCAAGTGCTCTTCCCAGAAGACTCAGTGGGAATCCACCTTGTAGAATTTACTTAATTTTTTTTACCATGGAAAATTTCACACATGTACTAAAGGAAAATGCATACTAACTAATATGCATATGTGAGTGTAACAAACCCCACATACCCATCTCCCAGCACCAGCAGTTGTCAATTAGGGCTTATTTTGCATCACTCACACCCCACCCTGTTCTTCTTCCAGACACCCATAAATGTTCAGTTCATACTATTTCACCTATAAATGTTTAGGAGTATGTCTCTAAGAGATAAGGACTCAAAAAATGTGCTATCCCAGTACCATTATGACATTTAATAAAATTAGCAATAATTCTTGGATTTTAGCAAATATCCAGCTCGTAGTCAAAAGTCTCTAATTATCTCATAAATGTTTTTGGCAGTTTGTTTGAATCAGGATTCAAAGATTGTTTGGTCTTTGGCTCTCTTATGCCTCTCTGCTTATAGCCCGCCTGTCTTACTCCATCTTGGGTTGCTATCACTGAATACTACTGACTGGGAAATTTATAGCAAATAAAATTTGAATTTATCCCATGGTTCTGGACACCAAAAAGCTTAAGAGCATGGAGCTGTCATCTGCTTAGCATTGGCTGAGGGCTTTCCCTCTGGGTTGTAGCATGACACAAAGAATTACATGGTGAGACAGAGCAAGCAAGCCAGAGGGAGCCTGCTTTTATATCAAATCCACTCCTATGACAAACCATTAATCCAGTAACTCTTTTATCTGCAAATGGATTACTTTATTCATGGGGGCTTTTCATTCTTAATGGTCCCACCTGTTAATACCTTACAGCAGGGATTAAATTTCAACATGAGTTTTGGTAGGAACATTTAAACTGTAGCATCCTCTCTACTTGCTGACTTCTTTGTCTTAGCATGTTTGTTATTAGTGATGATGAAGAAATTGGGTCCTTTGTCCTGTAGAGGCAAGGCCTAGGACCCATTCACCATCAGAATGTTTCTAATCTGTCCCCTGTCCTGCATTTCCAGGCCTCTGTTCCTAATCCCATCCCATAAATACCAGAAACCCTTGCTTGAGTATTGCTGGATGCTGGAGCTATCATCTTGGCCTTCCTGTTATCAATTTTGACCCTTCCATCCAGTACTAGAGAGAAAAGGATTCTTGCTCATCCCTTATAATCTTAAGAATTAAGTCCAAACTTCCCTGCATCTCCAAAAGGCCTCCATACTTGGGCTCCACAGCATCTGGCTGTCTCTCTCCACTCCCTGACCACCCCCATTCACCTTATGGTACACTTGTTTGCTCTCCATTCTCCAAAATTCACCTCATTCCCTCTTACCCTGGTATTTTGACATATGTTGTTTCCCCTGGCTAGACTGCCCTTTGAGTATGCAATCCAGGGACTCCTGCTCACCCTGCAGGTCTCCTTCCCTGCCCTTGCTGATTATTGTACTAATAGCTTGTGGGAGGCCTTTCCCTGGGCCCTTTGGATTCCCCCTGGAAGAATGTCAGCATTTAGAGTCTGATTATGCCTGGAGGTCCCAGCAGTTGGGCCCTGGCCATGCTGGGGTGGTCAGTGTTGGAGCCTTCAGACGACAAAAGCAGTGGTCCTAATCTGCCCTTTCTGCAGTGTGGCCATCCTTTTCTACCTGTGCAGAAGGTACAGTGCACCCTCCCACTGGTACCCTCCAGACCTGCACTCACGAGCCCGTGTGGATGAGTTCATGGCCTGGCAGCACACGGCCATTCAGCTGCCCATGAGCAAGATACTCTGGATCAAGGTGAGTGGGGCCATGTCTGGGGCTTGGAGACAAAGAAAAAAGGAGCAAGAAGCCTGGAGTTCAGTCTCAGCTCTGCTGACCACTAATAAGCTCAAGCAAATCTTCCTCCCTCTTTGAGATTCATTTCATCTGCTCCCCCTCCTGCCTGCTAGAGTTGCTGGGAATGTGGAAGGAACCATTGAGTATGACAGAGTCTTGTTAAGACAAAGAGAATAACACCCAAGAAGGGCTGAAGTGACTCAAGCCAGGACAGGATTCAAAAAATTTCACTCTGAACTAAAGAATGTCAGAATCAAAGGGCCCACTGAGATTAGAAAACTTGAGGATGATAAATAACACATGTGCCGTTACTTCTAATCCTAAACTTATGTGTTAGTCCATTTTTCATTGTTATAACAGGACACTTGAAGTTGAGTAACTTATTAAAAAACAGAGAGGTTTATTTTGCTCACAGTCTTAGAGGCTAAAAGTCCAAACAACATGGTACCAGATCTGGTAAAGGCCTCGTGGCAGCTGCCATCACAGTGGGAACAATATGCGAAGGATCGCATAGTAAAACAGGAAGCCAGAAACTGGGGAAGGATCAGTCTTGCTCTTTGACAAAACTTGCTCTTTTAAGAACTAACTCAGTGTCCCATGAGAATTATCTCAATCCCTTCCAAGGGCAGTGACTCCAATGATATACTACTAATCTTTACCCCTTAAAGGTTCTACCTACCACCTTTCACATTGCTCCACTAGGGATCAAATTTCCAACATATGAATTCTTGGGGGACATACTCAAACCAAATATAAACCATAGCAATCTATACAGACATCACTAATCAATCATGGGATTCACTCTTGATGAGGTCTCAAAATCCTTCTGATCACATGGCCCCAGGCAAATTCTACCAATCAGAACTGCTAAAAGAGGTCAAATATTTTACAGCCTTTGATACTGTCCACTATGTATCTATCAGACAAGGATACAGAGACCTGGAGGGACAGATGGAACAGGGTTGCAGCTCCCATTTCCTTCCTCTCCCCCACCTGGCCAGTTGCTGATCCCAATGATCACAGGTGAGGAGGTACCAGCTGATAAGACAGAACAGATGCTGGAAGAGGCGAAGAAAAACCTGCAGTTATTCGAGGAGAAGTTTCTACAGGACAAGCTGTTCATCACTGGGGACCACATCTCACTGGCTGACTTGGTAGCCCTAGTGGAGATGATGCAGGTGTGGGGTGGGGTGATGGGGGGTGGTCAGAGGATGGGTAGAGGCAGGATACTTCTATCATCAGTGTACCCACAACTTGAGAATAGACTGTCAAAGCAGGAGAAGCAGGCATGCCCATCCTGAGGATTATGGGAACCAGATATGGGTACCTAGGCTTCATTTGGGAGCAACAGGATGGGAGCACAGAAGGTTTTGAATCAGAGAGGATCATGATCATCTATCTTGGCAAGGCCTCCACAGCATGGGGAGGAACTAGAAGATGAACCTAGAATACAGAGACTACCACATTTTTCAGTCCATTCACCAGGATCCCAGATGCCTCCTCCTATGGGATTTTCTTTTCTTTTGTCTTGGAACTGGGGTTCGAACCCAGTGCTTTGTAAATGCAAAGCAGATGCTTTGCCATTGAGCTACATCCCAGCTCCACACGGGGATTTTCCAGGAAATGTTAAGAGAGGTCTTGCCTCTTTACAGAGTAATATGGGTAAAGCTCTCTTGGTTCTGGGTCTAAGGGTCGTCCAGTGTGCATTTGGAGGCTTCCAGGGGTGTGGGGCAATTAAGTGGCCTTTATATGCAGGGAAGAGTAGCTAGTTTGGAGCTAGCTGGTACATGCAGGATGGATAATTTAGACCCTGGTGAGTGTCTTGATAACTGGTATGGTCTCTGGCTCGTATGAAAAGTGGCCACTTTGGTCCCTGGTCAAAGTGCAGTACAGACCAGCACTAGGAAAAACTATTCAAGTATGTCTCAAGTATACAGCCCTATGCTTCACTTCTATTCTTTACATTTCACCCATCTCAACCCCTCCTGAGCCTTCTGAACATCTTAGTTACATATTTTTCTTTTTCTTCTTTTAGGCACATATTTCTTTTTCTTTTCCTTTTCTTAGTTGTAGATAAACATGATACCTTTGTTTTATTTTCTTATTTTTATGTGGTGCTGAGGATTGAACCCAGTGCCTCACAGGTGCCAGGCTAGTGCTCTACCACTGAGCCCTAGACCCAGCCCCTAGGTACAAATTTCTTAAATGAGCAAGACAAATCTCTAGGAAGGCTGCCTCCTGGGTCTCCTCTTTCATCCCCTGTGCTTGATCACAGAAAAAGGTTCAATGTGGGGGGAAAAACTGAGTTCTTCATCCAATTCCCTTGGGAACAAGGAACCTACCTAGAAAAAGGCAGGAACCGTAGGGGGTTTCAAGCCAGAGAAGTGGGAACTACCTGGACCAGGGATTATCTAGAGAAGGGTTCAGAAGCCTTGGAGCAAGAGCAGTGACCAAGAACCCTGGGGGATTCTGGAACATCCATTCCCACCCCACATCTATTACATAGTTTGTGACTCTTTGCCTGGGTCATGGGGGCCAGAGGATGACTAATCCTTTGTAAAGGCAGATGGGGAGGGCCCTTGAGGCTGTAGGAGAAGACCCAAGTGACGTTGGGCTGACCACATCTTCTTCTTTGTCTATCTACAGCCCATGGCAGGCAATTATAATGTTTTCCTCTACAGCTCCAAGCTGGCTGAGTGGCGCATGCGAGTAGAGCTGGCAATTGGCTCTGGCCTCTTCTGGGAGGCCCATGACCGGCTGTCGAAGTTGGCAGAATGGGACTGTTCAACATTGGATCCAATTGTCAAAGACAGGATTTCCGACTTTCTGAAGAAGTACAAGTGACCCCAGAGGCATCTGATCCAGCAGGACTTGGCTAGCTTAGTCCTCCCAGCCTCCGTCTTTAAAGGAGACACTTAAAACCAACTGTGTTCTTTTGCCCAATAAAGAACTGGAACATCCATCATTACTACTGAGTCCAGAACAGTCAGTATAAGCATAGGGCCTGATGTGGGAACAGGTGATGGTCATAGGTCTTCCCGGTTTCCAAAAAGAATGTAAAAATTAAAGGTTAAATATGATTACATTGTCAATAATGACAGTTGATGACTTCAATACCCATTTCATAATAGAATAAGGTCATTAAGGAACAATATTATAAGCCATTTGGACCCATAGAACATTCCCCATAACAATAGCAGAATAAATATTTCCCTCAAGGGAACATGGATATTTTCCAGCATAGATCAAATGTTTGACCATAAAATAAGTCTCAAATTTAAGAAGACTGAAATCACGCAAATTATGTCTTCTGAACACAATGAAATGAAATTAGAAATCAGTAACAGAAGGATAACTAGAAAATTCACAAGTATGTAAGAATGAAACAACATACTCATAATAAATGGGTTAAAAAAGAAATCACAAAGAAAATTAGAAAGTGCCTTGAATAAATGAAAATGAAAACAGGACATATCAAAATGTATGGAACACAGTAAAAGTAGTGCCAAAGAGAAAATTTATGGCTATAAACATAATTTAAAAGAATGATCTTTGCTGGGCAGGGTGCTGCACGCCTGTCATCCCAGGTACTCAGGAGGCTGAGGCAGGAGTATCACAAGTTTGAGGTTCACCTGGGCAATTTTTAGTGAGACCTTGTCTCAAAAAACAACAACAACAACAATAAAAATAAACAAAACAACAACAAAAAGAAAAGGCTGATGATGTAGGTCAGTGTTAGAGCACCCCTGGGGTTCAATCCCCAGACAAGGGGGAAAAAAAGATCTCAAATCACAAACACAACTTTACATCTTAAGGAACTAGAAAAATAAGAGCAAACTAAACCCAACACCACTGGAAGAAAGGAAACTGGGCTGAGGATGTAACTCAGTGATAAAGCACTTATCTGGTATGTACAAGGCCTCAGATTCAATCCTCAGCACTACAACATAAAAAGTTAAAAAATGAACTAATAAAGATTAGAATGAGGTAAATAGAAAAACAAGGAAAATTGATGATCTTTGAAAAGATCAACAAAACTAACAACCTTATCTAGAATAATCAAGAAAAAAATTAAAAATTACTCACACTGGGAAAGAAAAAAAGGACATCACTACTTATCTTACAAAAGTACAAATAATTATAAAAAATATTATGAATAATTGCAATTTAGATAACCTAAATTAAATGGGAAAATTCCTAGAAAAACACAATCACCCAAAACTTATTTAAGAAGAAATAGAATAGAATAGAAAATTTGAATAGACCTTTAATAAGTAGGTCAAAAATATTAATTTAAAAAAGCTTTCTACAAAGAAAACCCAAAGACCAGATGATTTCATGATGACTTCTGCTAAATACTTTTTTCATCCCAAATCCATTATTTTTCACAATTATAATTATTTGATCATATTAATTATACTATTATTTATATGATATTTATAATATCATATAAATTAATGAGATTTACTATGATATTTCCATATATGCATATATCATGTTTTGATGGTACCTACCACTGCTGTGACATATGCAGCATCAACAAAGGATTCTACAGTAGAGGCGACTGGAGATAAAGAAAAAACACAGAGACAAAGAAGACACTGAGATATTTTCATGAAAATCTGGGACCAGGTGGGACTGCACTCTGATAGAGGAACAGTGACCTAGAACTAGCTCCACAAGTTTATTATATAGGGTCTCATAATCAGGAAGTTAAATTGTAAATTGTTCAAGGCTTTTAAGTTGTCAGAGGCTTCTTTGTGCATTAAAAAGTTACAGAGCTAGAAACATTTTGCAGCAGCTATACTACTGCTGCAGTGCTAAGAACATTCTGCCATTATCCTGATGTACCCAGGACACCTGTTGTCCTGGGACGCCTCATAACTGTTAGCATCAGAGCCCAGAGTCAAGGCTAATAACATCCTCACCTTTGGCAAGGAATTTTTCCCAGGCTTGGTTTTGCCAACACTGTAAGATCAGCTGATGACTGGGGGCTCACCCACTCTCCACATCTACCCTCCCTACTACCCTCTTTTTTTTTTTTTTGCCCCAGGGATTGAACTCAGGGCACTTAACAATGAGATACATCCCCAGCCTTTTTAATTTTTTATTTAGAAAGAGGGTCTCACTAAGTTGTTTAGGGCCTCTCTAAATTGCTGAGATTGGCTTTGAACTTGTAATCCTCCTGCCTCAGCCTCCTGAGTCTCTGGGATTACAGGTGTGTGCCACCATGCCTGTTCCTACTATCTTCTTTTATCCTCCCCTGGATCTCCCTCCTCTTACTTAATGGTCTGTTTTTTATTTTCAGGTTATTTCAGTTCTAATTTTTTTTAATTTTTTTTAGTTTCTACATATGAAAGAAAACATGCAATACTCATCTTTCTGTGTATGACTAACATGATAACTTCCAGTTCTATTCCTTTTCCTGAAAGTGACATGATTTTATTCTTCTTAACGGCTGAACAGAACTCCATTATGTATAGACACCATATTTTAAAAATCCAATCACCTGTTGACAGGCACCTAGGCTCATTCCATATCTTGGCTACTGCAAATAGTGCTAGAGTTTGTGAATACTTTGCAGGTTCCCTCTTTTGTATGCTGGCTTCATTTTCTTCTGGTGTACAACCAGGAGTGATATGGCCGGATTGTACGGTAAATCTGTTTTTAGTTTTTTGAGGAAACTTCATGCTGTTTTCCACAGTGCCTATATATTACATTCTCACCAACAAAGTATAAGGGATCCTTTTACTCTATATCCTCACCAGTACTGCACTTATTTTTTTGTTTGTTTTTGCAGTACTAGGGATTGTACCCAGGCTCTTCCACATGCTAGGCAAGCACTCTACCACTAAGTTATATTCTCAGCTCTTTTTAAAATTTTCATTTTGAGACAGAGTCTCACTAAGTAGCCCAGTCTGAACTCAAACATGCAATACTACTTCTTCAGCTTCCTAAGTAGCTGGGATTATAAGTGTGCACCACTGTACCCAGATAGTGTTTTTTGGTTTTTTGATAATAGGCAATCTGACTAGGGTGCAATGGAATCTCAATGAAGTTTTGTTTTGGTTTTTGTGTTTTGGTACTGGGGATTGAACTCAGAGGTACTTGACCACTGAGCCACACCTCCAGCCCTATTTTGTGTTTTATGTAGAGACAGGGTCTCACTGAGTTGCTTAGCGCCTCACTGTTGCTGAGGCTGGCTTTGAACTCATGATTCTCCCGTCTCAGCCCCCCAAAGTGCTAGGATTACAGGCATGTGCCCACTGTGTCCAGCTCTCAATGAAGTTTTGATTTGCATTTCCCTTGTACTAAAGATGTTGAACATTTTTTCATAAATTTATTGGCCATTTATACTTCTGAAAAGAATTCAGTTCATTTGCCCATTTCTTGATTGTATTATTTGTTCTTTGATGTTAACTTTTTTGAGTTTTTTGTATATTCTGGATATTAATCTTCTGTCAGATGAATAGCTGGCAAAAATTTTCTCCCATTCTATAGGTTGTCTCTTCATTCTGTTGATTATTTCCTTGTCTGTGAAGAAGCTTTTTAATTTTATGTAGTCCCACTTGTCAATTCTTGCTCTTATTTCCTAAATTAGTAGAGGCTTATTTAGGAAATTGTTTGTGCCATGTCTTGAAGTGTTTCCCCTATGTTTTCCTTTAGTAGGTTCAACGTTTCATGACCTTTACTAAGTTCTTTGAACCATTTCAAGTTGACTTCTGAACAGGGTAAGAAATAACAATCTACTTTCAATATTTCTTAAGCATCACCATTTATTGAAGAGGCTATCTTGTCTCCAATATATTTTTAGTACCTTTGTTAAGAACCAAATGACAGTAGATGCATAGGTTTAATTCAAGGTCCTCTATTCTGTTCCATTTGGCTCATGTCTGTTTTTATGCCAGTACTACGCTATTTATGTAACTATGGCTCTGTAGTATATTTTGAAATCAGATATTGAGATGCTTCCAGCATTGCTCTTTTTGCTCAAGATTGCTTTGGATATTTGGGGGTCTTTTGTGCTTCCATATGAATTTTAGAATTGTTCTTTATTGTTCTGTGGCCAAAGTCCCAGTATTTTGATAGGGATTGCATTGAATCTGTAGATTGTTTTTGGTAGTATGGCCATTTAAACAATATTAATTCTCCCAATCTATGAATTTGGGAGATTTTTCTCTCAGTGTCTTCTTTTTTTAAAATATTGTTTTAGTTGTAGATGGACACAATGTCTTTATTTTATTGGTTTGTATGTGGTGCTGAGGATTGAACCCAAGGCCTCACACATGTGAGGTAAGCGCTCTACCACTGAGCTACAATCCCAGCCCCTCTCAATGTCTTCTTTAATTTCTCTTCAGTGTTTTATAATTTTCATTGTGGATAACTTTCACTTCCTTAGATTTGTTCCTAGGTATTTTATTTTATTTTTAGATGGTATTGTGAATGGGATTGCTTTCCTGAGTTCTTTCTCAGGAAGCTCATTACTGATGTATAGAAAAACTATGATTATTGTATTTTGATTTTGTGTCCTGCTACTTTAGTGAAATTGTTTTATCAGTTCTAAGAGTGTTTTGGTGGAGTTTTTAGGGTCTTCAAAATATAGCATCATATCTAATCTGTGAACAGGGATGATTTGACTTCCTCCTTTCCCATTTTTATCACTTTAATTTCTTTCTCTTACCTGATTGCTGTGGCTAAAATTTCAAGTATTATAGTGAATAAGAGAAGTGAGAGTGGACATCCTGTTTCATCTGTGATTTTAGAGGAAAGGCTTTCGGTTTTTCCTGTTTTTTTTTTTTTTTTTTTTTTTCTTTCAGTATGATAGCTTTTAGCTGCTTGTACATAGGCTTTATTATGTTGAAGTGTGATCCTTCTACATCTAGTTTCCTCAGGGGTTTTATCATGAAGCAATACTTAATTTTGTCAAAGACTTTTTCTGCATCTATTGAGATGATTATGTGATTTTTATCTTTGATTCTATTTATTTGTCATAGCACATTTATTGCTTTGCATATGTTGAACCATTCTTGCATTCCTGGAATGGAACCTACTTGATCATGATGTATGATCTTTTAAATGCATTAGTGGATTTGATTTGAAAATTTTTAAAAATATTTTTTAGTTGTTGATGGACCTTTATTTTTTCCATTTATTTATATGTGGTGCTGAGAATCAAACCCAGTGCCTCACACATGCTAGGCAAGCACTCTACCACTGAGCCACAACCTGAGCCCTGATTTGAAAATTTAAAAAAAATTTTTTTAGTTGTTGATTGACCTTTATTTATTCATTTATTTATATGTGGTGCCAAGGATTGAACCCAGTGCCTCCCACATGCGAGGCAAGCGCTCAACTACTGAGCCATAATCCCAGCCCTGATTTGCAGATATTTTATTAAAGATATTTGTGTCTGTGTTTATAAAGGATATTGGTCTATAGTTTTCTTTTTCTGTTTTGTGATTTGAGTAGCAGAGTAAAACTGGCTTCACAGAATGAGTCTTAGAAGGATTTCTTCTCACTGGGTGCAGTGGCGCACACTTGTAATCCCAGCACTTTGGGAGGCTACAACAGGAGAATCGCAAGTTCAAAGCCAGCCTCAGCAAAGGCAAGGTGCTGAGCAATTCAGTGAGACCCTGTCTCTACGTAAAACACAAAATAGGGCAGGGGGTGTGGCTCAGTGGTCACAGTAACCCTGAGTTCAATCCCCGGTACAAAAAAAAGATAAAGTTTGTTCTCTATTTTAAGAAACAATTTGAGGAACATTGTTATTTGTTTTTTAAAAGTCTGGTAAGATTTAGCAGTGAATCCATTTGGTCCTGGGCTTTTCTTTGTTGAAAGACTTTTTATTTTATTTTATTTTTTAAAATATTTTTTATATGTTGATAGACCTTTATTTTATTCATTTATTTATATGCGGTGCTGAGAATCGAACTCAGTGCCTCACACATGGTAGGCAAGCGCTCTACCACTGAGCCACAACCCCAGCCCTGAAAGACTTTTTATTATTGCTTCAATCCCATTGCTTGTTATTGCTCTGTTTTGATTTTTGAAATTCTCTTCATTTAATTTTTGAAGACCTTAAATGTCTTAAAATTTGTCCACTTCTTCTAGGTTTTTTATTTTATCAGAATATAGTTTTTCAAAATAGTCCCTAGGGACCATCTGGATTTCAGTGCTCTCTGCTGTAATATCCCTGTTTTGACTCTAATTTTATTTATTTGAGACTTGTTTATCTTTCTTTTGGTCAGTTAAGAGTTTAGCTAAGATGGTGCCAATCTTGGTTATCTTTTCAAAGAACTCCCTCTTTGTTTCATTTCTCCTTTGCATTGCTCATTTAGTTTTTATTTCATTTAGTTCAAACTCAGATCTTTATTATTTTTTTCTTTCTATTGATTTTTGGGTTTGGTTTATTCTTGTTTTTCTAAGACTTCGGGATGCATCATTAGGTTATTTGAGATCTCTCAGTTTTTAAAATGAAGGTACATTGTGAAGGCACTATTCCAAAATCTCAAATAAAACTCTGGGTCTTTTTGAAGTAAAGACAAAGGATTTATTCTGGCCAGGGCCAAGGAAGCAGAAAGGAGACAGTTCTGCAGCCCAAGACAAAGGTGCAGGTGGACAGCAAGCTTTAAAAACTAAAAGAACCACAAAGGAGGGGGTGAGTGAGGCAAGTACAATCACAAATTGTGTTTCATAAAATGGAAAATAAACATTTTCTGAACTTACACATCTTGTACCTACTCGGAAAGTAAGCTAGCAATAGCTCCATAGTTTAAAGACATTGTGGTCAGGGTGCAAGTGAGTGGGGCTTCTATGTGAGTGAGCTCATGAGGAAAGGGGGGCCAATTCTGTGCAAGGTGACATGTCTGAGTAGAATGGGGTCAGCCTGACTTAACTTTCAAATTAGCCCATAACAACATCTATAAACTTTCCTCGTATGCTATGTTTGCATTTTCATTTGATTCTAGGAATTAAAATTTTCCTTTCTTTATTTCTTCAGTGGCCCATAGTTCATTTAAAAGTATATTGTTCAATCTCACATGTTTGTACAGTTTCTGTAGTTTCTCTTGCTGTTGGTCTCTAGTTTCATTCCATTATGATCTGATAAGAAATTATTTCAATTTTTTGTACTTAAGAATTGCTTTATGGCCTAAAATATGACTTATTCTGGAAAAAGTTCCATGAGCCGATGAAAAAAATATATGTATGGTCTACAATTAATTAATAGAATATTCTGAAGATGTCTGTTAAGTACATTTGATCTACAGTGTAATTTAACTTTGAAGTTTCTTTGTTGATTTTTTTTTTGCCTGAATGATCTAGTGTTGAGAGCGGTATATTGAATTCACACATGATTATTTTTTTAGGGCTATCTCTCCCTTTATTGGGAAAGGAAGAAAGTGAAACCAAAAAAAATTTTAATTTTGAATATTTAAAGGAGAGAAAGAGATAGTAAAGAAAAATAAAAAAAGAATTACATACATACATACATACATACAAGCTTATAAGAAGTAACCACAGAGGATATGTACCTCTTTACGTCTGTATGTGTGTGTGTGTGTGTGTGTGTATATATATATATATATATATATATATATATATATATATATATATACATATACATACATACATGTTTATGGTATATATGCATATATATGTGTGTGTACATATATATATATATATGTACACACACATATATATACATGGACCAAATAGCAAATCCAAAAAAAAAAAAATCCCAATAAAAGATGGAAGTACTGTCTCCACTGAGGTGGTCAGTTGTGTGGGCAAGAGTGGAGATTTGTTCACTATGCTGATCAGCACTTCTTTCCTTATCTTCTTTTAAAAAATTTTTTCTTTGTTCTTTTTAGCTATACATGACAGTAGAATGTATTTTGACATATTATACATACCCCTTGTCTTCATAATGCTTTGCATTCCTTGGAGACAGCAAAGACTGGGAGTTATTCATTCCATCTTTTGTATTGCTCACCAGATGACTAGCAGGAATGGGTTAGGACTGGAGACAGCTGGAATAGCTCTCAGCTGCCCTGCTCCCCAGAACAAGCTAGTGTGGAACATAGTCTTCCCTCTGCAGGCATCTACTCCACAGAGATTAGATGCGTGCTCTCCTAGTGCCCTGCTGATGCTGAGCATCACAGCATGTCTAGGTCTCCAGCACCCTTTGTGAAGCTTTCTCACAGCAAGCTCTGCACAATCCATGCCCATGACTTTGGCCAAGACTCAGCTCCCATGTTACTGCTCAATCCTTTGAACTTCTTCAGCTGGACACCCACATCAGCATTTTTTTTTTCCTTTGAGTGCCAGAGATTGAACTCAGGGGCACTTAACCAATAAGCCATATCCCCAGCCCTATTTTGTATTTTATTTAGAGACAAGGTCTCACTGAGTTGCTTAGCATCTCACTTTTGCTGAGGTACCTGGCTTTGAACTGGTTTTTGCTGGCTTTGAACTTGCAATCTTTCTGCCTCAGCCTACTGAGCCGCTGGGATTACAGGCGTGCACCACTGTGCCCAGCCACACCAGCATTCTTTTTTTTTTAATATTTATTTTCAGTTTTAGATGGACACAATATCTTTATTTTATTTATTTTTATGTGGTGCTGAGGATTGAACCCAGTGCCTCACTCATGAGAGGCAAGTGTTCTACCACTGAGCCACAATCACAGCCCCACACAGCAGCATTCTTAAGGGGAAGAGAATTCTGTTCCTCTCTGTGTCCCTGATTGGTTTCCCACTCCATAGAGTTTTTATTGGGTTTGTTTCAGTAGTTCTCCCCGGGCCAAACTAATTCTCAAGAGAGATGTCCTCTGAAAGAGTGGAGTAATGTTTGCTGTGGGTTCCTGAGCACAGGAAAATGCAGGGTCTTTTGTTTTTCAAAAGCAGCAAGCTCAGACATGACTTTTTCAAGATGGCTCTCTGTTATATCACCATGAGTACACAGTGGAAAGTGCAGAGAATTTCTCCAGTGCTAGCCTCGGATGCAGTTCCCTATCAGTTGAGTTCAGATTTTCCTTCTGCACCGTGGCAATTTCTATTCTAGTTGCATTCACTGGGTCTCTCACTTTCCTCTATTACCCCTTCCTTACATTGCCATGTATCACATTTCTATGCACGCAGTGCTGCACACACTTTCTCATTCTGTTTCACTGTCTGGAGTCGCTGGGCTTCTCCAAGTCTCTGTCCACTCTTGAATCTCAGAGTCTTCCCACAGTCACCCACCTCAATGAGACATTGCTCTCTAGTTGTTCTAATTCCAATTTGGGGAGAAGTCAATGAGTGCTGGCTGCCTCTAACCCACCATCTTGTCTCCCAAGATCTTGAAAAAGATGAAAAGATGGTCAAACTTAGAGATATATTAATTTTATTTGCTCTTGGAAATAGAAAACTCTGAAATTATAGCTTCAAGGACATGGAGTCTAACCCAAGACCTGAGAGAGTAGTGACCAGATAGTCATACAGTCTGTAATTTCTCCCTACTAGATACTTGAAGACAAAATAACTTATTTTCTAATCAGTACCTTTCTGTTAAAATCACTCAACAGATGAAGACAAGAAGATAAAGAGTATCTACGAAAAACCTATATCTAACATCACAGGTTTAACAAAATGAGTCTCATTTTTTAGTAAATACCTATTTTTGTGTTCAAGGTGTGTCTGCGCAATCCATGCCTATGACTCTGGCCAAGACTCAGCTCCCATGTTTGGCAATGTAGACACATAATTGAACCTGAAATGCAAAAAAGACCAATGGCGTCTGGATCAATCATTGGAAACATTCAATGATCCATAGAAGAACATTTAAAAATAGAACCTCAGGATTAGATGAAACTAGAATCTTTCCTCTAGGTATTTCTTTGGGTAAAGTGGCATGATGTTGATATTTTACCTACAAAAAGCATTAACAAAGCCGGGCGTGGATCACTCCTGTAATCTCAGCACTTTGGGAGGCTGAGGCAGGAGAATCGCAAGTTCAAAGCCAGCCTCAGCAACGGCGAAGCGCTAAGCAACTCAGTGAGACCCTGTCTCTACATAAAACACAAAATAAGGCTGGGGATGTGGTTCATTGGTGGAGTACCCCTGAGTTCAATCCCCGGTACCAAAAAAAAAAAAAGGCATTAACAAGTGTTGAAACGTGGGTTGTGTATGAGTGGTATTGTTCTAGTTCTTTCCTTTTATGTGTTTTAAATATTTTTTTATACTGGGAATGGAAACCAGCGGTGCTTTACCACTTAGCTATATCCCCAGTCCTTTTCTTGCTTTTTGTTTTGAGAAGAGTCTCACTAAGTTGCTGAGGTTGACCTCGAACTTGCGATCCTCCTGCCTCAGCCTCCTGAGTCACTAGGATTATAGGTGTGCACCACCATGCTCAATTAAATATTTTTATAATAAAAAAGTTAGGGGTAGTAATTAAAGAAGATCTAAACAAATGGAAATCTATTCATGGATTGGAAGGCCTAATATTGTCAAAATGGAAATCCAATCCTATTAATGAACAAATTCAATACAATATCCACCAAAAGTCCATTTGGTTTCTTTGCAGAAATTGATAAATTGATTCAAAAATTCACATGAAAATTCAAATGATTCAGAATAGCCAAACAATTTTGAAAAAGAAAAAGTGGAATGACTCATATTTCCAGATTTCAAAACTTAGTACAAGGCAACTGTTATCAAGACGTTGCAAATAAAACCACAACGAAATATCACTTCACACACATCAGCTACAATGGAAAAGACAGATTATAACAAATGTTGGGGAAGATGTGAAGGAATTGGAACCCTTCTATGCTGCTGATGGAAATGCAAAATGGAGCAGCCATTTTGGAAAACTGGTTGGCAGTTCCTCAAAAAGCTAAACACAAAGTTATTGTATTCATCTCCTCTAAATATATATCCAACACAACTGAAAACAAATATGCAGACAAAAACTTGTACATGAATGTTCATCACAGCAATATTCATAATAGCCAGATAGTAGAAACCCCCCACAAAATCTATCAACTGATGAACAGACAAATGAAAGATGGTATATCCACGAAATGGAACATTATTCAGTCATACAAAAGGATGAAATATTGCAATATGCTACAGCATGAAAACATGCTAAATGACAGAAACTAATCACAAAAGGCCATTTGAGTAAAATGTCCAAATGTATTAGTCTCTTGTTACTATATCTGAGGTAGGTTACTTAGGAAGAAAGTTTTATTTTGCTTACAATTTTGAAGATTGAAAGTCCAAAGTCCCAGGCTGGGGTTGTGGCTCAGTGGTAAAACGCTTGTCTAGCATTGCGTGAGGCACTGGGTTTGATTCTCAGCACCATGTATAAATAAATAAAATAAAGGTCTATCAACAACTAAAAAAATATTTTAAAAAAAGAAGAAAGTCCAAAGTCCCAAATGATTTGGCCTCTAGTGAAGGCCTAAAGGTAAATGATATCATGGTCGAATACATGAAGGAAAGATTATATGGAAAATCAGGAAGCCAGAGAGACTGGATGGGGCTGAGCCCAGGCTTTTATAACAACCCTCTGGCAAGAATTAACCAGGGTTAGCCTGGTTAATAGTGATGCACACCTATAATCCCAGCACTTTGGGAGGCTGAGACAAGAGAATTGCGACTTCAAAGCCAGCCTCAGCAATGGCAAGGCATTAAGCAACTCAGTGAGACCCTGTCTGTATATAAAACACAAAAATGGGGCTGGGGATGTGGCTTAGTAGTCAAGTACTCCTGAGTTCAATCCCCAGTACCAAAAAAAAGAATTAACCAGGGTTGTCATTAGAATCTGGGGCTGGGATTGTGGCTCAGTGGTAGAGCGCTTGCTTTGCATGCGTGAGGCACTGGGTTCAATCCTCGGCACCACATAAAAATTAATAAAATAAAGATATTGTGTCCATCTACAACTGAAAAAAATATTAAAAAAAAAAAGAACTACCTTAATCTAATATTAGAGTAGCACTCTCAATAACCTAATGGCCTCCCACTAGAATCCACCTTTTAAAGGTCCTACCACCTCTCACATGGACATGCTGAAGATCAAACCTACAATACATGAATCCTTGGAAAACAAACCACATACAAAGTATTTATGTTTCACATTTTCTGAGGCTACTTCCATGTTCTTTTGTACGTGGAATAAATATGAACAATGTAATCATATTTTACTTTTGTGATATAATTCACATTCACAAAACTCACCCTTTTAAAACATAAAATTTAGCATACTTTCTGTCCATAGAGACAGAAAGTAGACTAGGAATTATCAGAGGCTGGAAAAGGGGAAATGAAAGGCAACTGTTTAATGGGTGCACAGTTTCTTTGGGGGGGTTCATAAAAATATTCTGAAATTAGATCATTATGCTGATGATATAACTTTGTGACTATACTAAATGTTAGGTCGGGCCAGGGTCCAGTATGTTCAATTAGGGGGACCAGTCAGTAGCTGCAGAATGGAGCTGCAAGCCAGATGCTGACGCCACCAGTAGACACGCCTCCTGTCAATCAGCAGGTTTTCCTGACCTATCCAGGAAGGACTCTGGCCTTCTCTTCCTGCCCCCAAGTCCTCCCCTTCCTGACCAGGCCCTTTCGAATTCTCTGTGCACGGAAGCCCCAGCGCCATGCCTCCGACACACTCTGATGCACGGGTGGATTCGGCCGAAGAGCGTGTATTCCAATAAAGTCTTGCCTCCCAGCTTAATTCATCTCCTCCCTGATCTTCTAATCTTTACACTAAAATATGCTGAATTGTATGTTTTGAAAGGATGAGTATTGTGATATGTGAATTATATCACAATAATAAAATATGGATACACTCTTCATATTTATTCTATGTAAAAAAGAACATGGAAGTAGCCTCAGAAAATGTGAAACATAAATAATGGCCCTTTTTATTACATAATGTAGAATTTGACTGTTTTCTTTCAAGATAAAAAATAAAAACAAACAGCTTTTCCATTTGGCCATCTTATGGTAAGACCTAACATAGCCTCGAGCCCTATGCTGAGCCCCATAGCCTATTCTTTGCTCTAAATCTGATAAATCCAGGGACTGTGAGGGAGTACTAGACTGTTAGGTAGTTATGAGTGAGTACAATTGGGAGGAGGGAGGAAAACTCCCTATGTCACAGATGATATGGTCTATAAAAGCATATCTTGGTGACTGGAGTACAGGTGTAGGTCCAGGGAATAAAACATGATACATCTACTTGTTTCCATACCCTTCTTAGGAACTGCCTAGCTCACAGCTATAATTAAGATAGCTGCCATGCTTTATATCATGTGACTTCTTTCCACCAGAGCGGAGTAGTCACTTCAGGAACAGCCCAGATAGAGAACGGTGCAGATTCTCTCTCAAACTCTAACTCAAATACTGGGGGAATCAGGTCTTTGGCAGTGGAAACCCCCTTGAAATATCGTAGGCACCTCCAGAGCAAACACACAGAGAGGCGGAAACCCTGAGTGTAAAGAGAGGACAGGAAAGAAAAAAAAATGGCTTGTAGTCTTTGGGAGAGTTGGCTCTCTGTGACCTCAGTTCTCAAACTCAGGAGCATTTGAATCATCTGAACATGATTCTCAGAAGGTTCTGATTCAGCAGGTCTGGAGTTCAGGGCTTCAGATTCATTTCTCTCTTTCTCTTTCTCTCTCTTTAGTTGTCAGTGGACCTTTGTTTTATTTATTTATACACAGTGCTGAGAATAAACCCAGTGCCTCACACATGCTAGGCAAGCGCTCTATCACTGAGCTACAACCCCAGCCCCCAGATCCATTTCTAATAAGTTCACTGGCAAGGCGGCTGCTGCTCATCAGAATCCCACAATTTGAGTAGCAAGTTCTAGGCCAGCTATCTTTTCAATGGTGAAAAATGCCTTCCTTGGGGAAATTTGAAGGCACCTGTTTCTTGCCAAAGACAATAACCCAGTAGGGTGGGGCAGGGAACTCAAAAGCAGTTCTTGGTTGATGGCCATATCACCACCCAGAGCAAATCGTGTCTTGTCTATCCTCATGACTTCTCTGAACTCCTTGGCCAGGACTGGATACAAATGAAAACACAGAGCTACTTATTCTCCTCAAGGCTGGAGGGAAAAGGTAATCCTAGATAGCTTTGAAGCCAGAAGCTAGAAGCTAGAAGTTAGATGCTGGAAGCTAGAATTTAGATGCTAGAAGGCTGCTGTTTGCAGGCCGGCCTGCCTCTCCTTTTTAAAACTATCTTCTGTGTTCTGTGGTTATTCGCTGTTTCATTTCTCTTAGCTTTATTGTTCAGCCAGTCCTTTACCAGTCACAGAACCTCGTCCCTGGCTTCCAGTATCTAACTTCTAGCTTCTAGCTTCTGGCTTCTAGCATCTGGCATCTGGCATCTAGCGTCTGGCTTCTGACTTCTGGCATCTGGCAAAATGGACCCCACTTGTGCTTTATTTATATCAGGGAACTTCAAAGGCTTTCTGTCGAACATTCTCTACCAGGGTAGGAAGAAGGTAGGGGCAGGTAGGCTGACTCAGTTCCTAACGGGGATACACCTATTTCTGGTGATGCAATAAGGACTTCCTTAGCAAAGCAGAAGAGGCGGGGCACTTGCATTAGGCAGGCCTAACTAGAATGTCACAAAAGGTTCATAATGCCAGCCCATCTCTCCCCTGGCTATGATGCTGAAGAGAAGTCCCTCATGCATTCCACAGATGGCTTCCCACACCTGAGCAGACAGGGAGCTATTAAAATGCCCACTGGGCCCCCTTCTTGCCTGGATCACTTCACCTTGGCCCCTCCAGCCCATCTGCCTCTCACCTTTTGGCTATCCCACCAGGCCATCTCCTGGGCCTAGCAAGAAGGTGAGAGATTAGGAGGAAGAAGGCAGGAGAACAAAGAAAGTTTAGAATATATTAGATATGAAAAAAAAACATAGTGAGAACTGGAAGAAAGAAGTAGAAAAGGAAGCTGTGTGTTGATGGCTTTCTTCTCTCCTAGATGCTGACTACATGCAGGGAGAAAGTGTCTCATCAAACCTAGAAGTGACAGTCTCTAGGAAACACTAATCTCTTCCAAGATAATTCCTCTCTAGGTGCTGGCCACCGACCTTCCAGCCCAAGGACTCACATTTCTGAATGACCAGACTGACAGGTGACAAAATCACCCACAAGCTATATAAGCCCAGTCCCCTCCTTTGTTCAGTGGCTCATTTCCACCAGGAAAGTGGGTCCATTCCTATAGGTGTAATCCCATTACTGAATAAGACTGAAATGATCTATGAAGTTTGCCTCCTGCCCAGTCTTTTTGTTCTAACGGAATATATAAAAGAGGCAGAACTCTCACTTCTTGGAATACAGGGATACCAGCTATGGCCCCTTTCTCCCTCCCAGGAGAAGTCTGTGTTACTCCTTTTTATTTATTTATTTATGGTACCAAAGATTGAACTCAGGGGTACTTGACCACTGAGCCACAGCCTCAGCCCTATTTTGTATTTTATTTAGAGGCAGGCTCTCACTGAGTTGCTTAGTGCCTCGCCGTTGCTGAGGCTGACTTTGAACTCGGGATCCTCATGTCTCAGCCTCCCGAGCTGCTGGGATTACAGACGTGTGCCACCGTGTCGGGCACTCCTTTTTTTTTTTTTTTTTAATATTTTTAGTGGTAGAAGAACACAATATCTTTATTTTATTTGTTTTATTTTATTTTTAATGTGGTGCTGAGGATCAAACCTAGTGCCTCACAAGTACCAGGCAAGTGCTCTATCACTGAGCCATGACCCCAACCTGGCACTCCTTTTTAAATAAACATTGCTTTATATGCTTGCCTTGGTGTGCGTCTCTACTTGAACATTTCAGGAAGCAGAACTTGTCACTGATAACTGGCAGTATTGTAGTGACACTCTCTCCTCCACAAAAAAAAAATCTTAATTAAGCTTCTCCAGAAATCTGCACCATAATTGATCTTAGGACTATCAGCAAAAGAGTCTCTACCAAAGAGTTCAATGTAGTTAAATTTCCTATTTCCTGTTGCTCTATCTTACTTGACTACCCGCCTGAAAGAGATTAGCACTCCAGGTGCTGAATGCCCCTTTACTAGGTTTTTTTCACAAACATTTATGGACTATCTAGTATAGTAATATAATATTTTATAAAAGTGTGTTTGCAAATACAAAGTGTAACAAGAAGGACAGATCCTTTAACAAAGCCTCCGGCCTTGGGCCTGAGCTTCACAGAGATGTTTACATTTCAGAGATAAGAGCCAAGGTTACTAATTAGGCTCCATGGTAACAACTGGCAGGGAGAAGAAAGAAAGGGAAGAAGCATCTCTCCCTTTCTCAGGTGCTGTCCTTGAAGTGTTAACTTGCCCAGAACTGTAAAAGAAAAAAGCTGCTTTTGTGTGAACTTCTGTAGACTGTGAATTTCTGAGCCCCTCCCCTTACATGCTGGGTATAAAGTTCTGAAACTGTCTGAACTCAGGGTTCAGGGGAATTAATTGATTACAGCAAAAAGTGTATCCTCTAAACCGACTGCAGTCAAACAAACCTGCTTCCTGTCTCCTATCCAGTGCCTTGCCTCGCCTGTCCCTACAACAGTATCAGCAGCTTAAATAGGACTAAAACACTCAGGAACGTGATTGAGGGATCAACTTTAGGAGGAGCAAGCTATCAAATTTCAAGACATGCAATTCGAGGGAGGCAAGTGACCACAAAATGTTAAGTACAAGCCTGAGGCTTTGCCACTTCCTGGCACCAGGATCCCCAGTGTTGTTCTAAGAGAATGGAGTCTGGAACCAGACTTTCTGGGTCTATTATCACGCAGTGCTTCAGTTTCTCCATCTGGGACACGGGGATAATAGGATATTCTGACATACACTACAACAGGATGCACTTTGAAGACATTATGCTAAGTCAAATAAACCAGTCACAAAAGAACTGAAACTGGAACCTCTTCGCACTTCCCCCGCCCGCTCCTGTGCGAATAACTAGTCTGGATTCCTAGAGCCCCAACCCCTCGGACACGCCCCCCTCAACTACGCCCCCACTCTCTCACTCCATCCGCTCGCAACAGTCTCACCAGCAGCTAGTTGTTTCCAGGCGCTGGAGCGGCCCACTAGGGGCAGCGTCGGAGGCCTGACTGAGCCAGGCGGGGTCGGAGACCTCTGATCTATCGTCAGCGTTTTTGCTGTGTTTCGGGATTGCTAGTCCGGTCCCCGCTGACCTCGCCATGGGCCTGGAGCTCTACCTGGACCTGTTGTCCCAGCCCTGCCGCGCTGTCTACATTTTCGCCAAGAAGAACGGCATCCCCTTCCAGCTGCGCACCGTGGAGCTGCTTAAGGGTGGGCGGGGTCTGGGATTTTGGGAACTGAGAGATGGGGAAGGTCAGACTGGGAGGCACAAAAGCTTAGGGGCCCACCCCGGGACACCCATTTCCTGGGGGCATCGCTGGTCTGGTTTGGAAATCTTGTGAGAAAGGAAAACCAGCAAGGAGATCCAAGATTTGGGAATCCCCTAAACTCTGCTGTCCCATGGAATAGACAACAGGGGCTCTGCTAAAGCTGAAAGGTAGGGTGAGGAGATCGTGAAATGGATGTGACCTGGGCCTTGGGGTAGACGACCTCCAGAAAAGAGATGGTTGAGGAAGGAGGGGGGTTAGGGAACCAAATGTAGTTAGGTCACTTCCTTGTGGTCCCCAGTCTTGAGACTGACAGCAGCACACAGAGGAGGTATTGCTTTGGGAACTTGTCTTTCCAGCTCTGTCCTTTACCCTACACTGTATTGGGTTCCCTTTTGTCCCTTCCTCGATCGGCTCCTCCTGTTTTGTCTTACTTGTCTTCTGCCTCTCTTTTCTGCTGTAGAGAAAGACTGCCCCCATGGGGTGTGCTGGGAGCAAGACCCCCACCTTGGTGAGCCCTTCAGCCTGAGTGGGGGTGATTGTTTCTCTCATAGACCTGTGGGAGTCCTCAAGGATAGCTGGCAGACTTAGGCTGCAATCTGGCAGAGGTGGGGTGGTAAGAGGGGATGGCAGCAGAATACAGGTGTTGCTGGGTGGGCAAACAGTGACTCCATTTGTCTCAGCTTTCCAATCAGTACTCCCAACACCAGGTGGCCCCCTCTTGCCTTTGTGCCTTTGCACAGCCTGTCCCTCTGCCTGAAACTTCACCATCACCCAACCTCCTCTGGTGATTACCCACTTGCCTTACTCAGGGACTGCCTTTGCAGAGTATAGGGCAGAGGAGAGGGCATGGTGGACAAGGGGACGTCAAGTTGGCTGTGAAACATAAAGGTTCAGAGGGAGGCGTGTTTCACCAGAAAAGGAGAGGAAGATGCCCCCAGTGGAGGGACAGACTGGAAGAGAGAGGATGGCCTTAAGGCTGGAGGGAAAAGGTAATCCCAGATAGCTTTGAAGAGTTTTCCCCTGATCCAGGAGTAATGGTGAGCCACATGGCCATGGGGGGAGAGCAGCAATAGATTTAAGTGCTCTTAGAAACTTCTTTGAGTTGCGCCTGAAGGAGCAGAAACCATAATATAAGCTCAAAGCCGAGGCCAGATTCTCAAGGGACACTGGGATGTAACTTGCAGGGGTTTTGGGTAGGGCAAGAAATGAAATTGTCTCAGGTTCAAAAGAACCTGAAAGCAAGACCAGCACTGTAGTCCTGGAGCCCAGAGAAAGGGGAGCAAGGGGACACAGATGAGCAAGTACAAGCTGATTAAAATTAAATAGATAGCAGAGAAAAACCAATTCTCTATGTGTTTGGTCAGTCCATGGGGGACAGGTGCTATAGGAAGTCATAGATCCACTTAGGTGACCTGCCCTTGCAGCTTGGGGACACTCCAAGCATGAGTTTAATGAAGCTGGCAGTGGTGAAAAGAGGAGGCCCAGGCATCATGCCCTGCACATTGAACTCTGTTGCTGGGGTGGAGCGGGGCTGGAGGGAGGTAGTGCCTGTGAGGACTTGTCAAAGGGGGTCAAGGTAGGGTTTGTACCAGGTGCCAGAGCAATCACCCCCTCCTTCCACAGCAGCCCCCACCAGTTTTTCCTATTCAGGAAAGCAGACCAGTGGGGAGAAGAACCATGAAATTAGGGCCTGGGCATCACGGAGAGTGGGCCCAGTCTACATGGAAGGCTTAGCCTTCTATTCCTACCCCTGTCATGATGGGCTCTCCACAGGCCAGCACCTCAGTGATGCCTTTGCCCAGGTGAATCCCCTGAAGAAGGTACCAGCATTGAAGGATGGGGACTTCACCTTGACTGAGAGGTAATTGGGACCCTGGGGCTTCTGCCAGGCCTTACTGGAACATCCTGTCCTAACCCATAGATGGTTATAGAAACTAAAGTCCTTAGAGATGAAGGGTTCCTTTATCCCCATATCCCACAGACAGTTGAGATTGGAAGCCAGAGCCCTCCCTACTGGTCTTTTCCAATTCACCAGGATGGTTGGAAAACCAGGCATCTACTTTACCTCTGTACTAGTCCCTTGTTTGTTGACAGTAGCATCCCTGGGACAGAGATTTGAGGCAGGAGTGGATGGCAATTTCACTCACCATGGGGGCAGCGCTCTGACAAGCTTAGGTCAAGATGGCCTAGTGGTATCTGGATTACCCAGTATCTCCATCTCTGGAGCCACTGTAGCTTCCCTGTAGGTCACTTCCCTGCGAGACCCGCTATACATGTATATGTTTTATATGACAGCAAATCCCAAGAAGCTGAAATCTCCCTCTTCAGAACGGGCCAAGCCTTTTCCTACTTCTGTCCCTTTTGTCACATGAGTCACTTATTCCATAGCAAGGAGAACCTAGAATTTTGAGATTTCAGAATCTCTGAAGTTTTGAGATGCATGCACCCCAATGAATTTCTCTGGCATTCTTCCAACACCATTATTCCTTTCTGCTGCCCCCCTGGTGTCCTGAGTCCTTGTGTCTGCTCAGGGTTGAGCACCCTTGGGTACCAGCCAGAAGCAGTGAGTAACTTCTGCATTTCTCTCACCCTGGAGAGGTCCATACTCATAGGCACCCATAGACCTCCTCAGAGGTGGCTTGAACAATTAGGTGAGAGCAGCAGGAGCACCAGGGAACCTTCCTTGGAAAAACTGAGGCAGGAAGCGGGGGTGTGGATGCAGGAATCTTAATAGCAAACATGTATCAGTGGCAGATACAGAGATTTTCTTCCTATTGGGCTGTGACACCCAATCTTTGGGCTATGCCAGGTTCCTGAAAACTTTCCTATAGCCCCAATGAACACATCCTCAGTGTCCTTTAAAGATTTTCCCCATCCCCATGCCATGACAGCCCTCATCACCCAGGCAGGGTTGGAGGAAGGCACCATAGGCCATGCTTGTTCTGTTGTTCAGGAAATATTTGCACACCCAATATTTCCTGAATAAGGTTTTGTTTTTTGATTTTGGTACTAGGGATTGAACCCGGGGGCACCTAACCACTGAGCCAAATCTCCAACACTTTTTATTTTTTATTTTGAGACAGAGTCTTTCTAAGTTGCTTAGGGCCTTGTTTAGTTACTGAGCTGGCCTTGAACTTGTGATCCTCCTGCCTCAGCCTCCCGAGCCACTGTGATTATAGGCATGCATCATCGTGCCCAGACTGAGTAAAGTTTTAAGGGGCTGAGCCACCGTGGTTCGTTTAGATAGGAGCTGATTCTTAGCAGAAAGAATGACATAAAGAACAGAGGGAATATGATGTTCTTTTTGAACAATCAGGCAATCTGAGGCTGGTCTGAATGACGAATTAGAGTATATATAAACCAGAAAGAACTGAGTTTCCTCAAGGCTCAGTTTAGATGCCACCCATTCTGAGAAGCTCTCTCTGGTCCTCTGATCAAGAACTGTCTCTGAACACTTAAGGAAATACTCTGTTATGGGATTTTTCCTGGTGGTAGGATGAGCTTGGCTATTAGCCCCAGAAAGACTCTTAGCTTTGCCAATATGGGCTGTGTGCCCAAGGGCAAGTCCCTTCACCTTTCTAAGCCTGCTTTCCTTCTCTGGAAAATAAGGCTTATATCTTGACAGATTGTCAGGAAGATCAAAGAAGGTACTAGGTATGAAGTCCCTAACATAGTACACTTCCCCCACCCATTATGTACCCCCCCCCCAACAGCGTGGCCATCCTGCTGTATCTGACACACAAGTACAAGGTCCCCGACTACTGGTACCCTCAGGACCTGCAGGCCCGTGCCCGTGTGGATGAGTACCTGGCATGGCAGCATACAACCCTGCGAAGAAATTGCCTACGGGCTCTGTGGCATAAGGTGAGGCTGGAAGGATGGGGGATAGAGATAATGAGGAGGAAGACATTATCCCAAAGGGATGTGGGCAACATCCAATTCTTTTCAGTTAGGGTATTTTCTACAGTTCTATTTTCACTTCACTAATTATTTCTTCTGTTTTGCTCAGATAGCTATTAAGCTTATATAATATAGTTAATTTGAGATATGTATATTCATTTCTAGAAATATCATTTGGTTGTTTTTTTAGTTTCCATTTCTCTGCTGAAATTCATCATCTGTTCACCCATTTTGTTAATCTTTTCTTTTAAATTTTTTGCATATTATCATTGTTACTTAAAAGTCTTTGTCAAGTACTGTGGCACACACCTGTAATACTAGGTGCTCAAGAGGCTAAGTCAGGGGGATCACGAGTTCAAAGTTAGCCTCAGCAATTTAGTGAGGCCCTAAGCAACTTAACGAGAACCTGTCCCAAAATAAAATATTTATAAAGGGGTGGATATGTGGCTCAGTGGTTAAGTACCCCTGGGTTCAATCCCTGGTGCAAAAAACAAAAAAGTGTCAGCTAATTTCAACACCTAAATGCACTGTGAATCTGTTTATGTTGATTGTTTTTTCCCACTCTTGATTATGGATCATATTTTCTTGCTTCTTTACATGTTTCATAAGATACTATTGGATGACAGATATTACATATAAAATAAGAATGGAGATTGAAGTGTATAATAAACACGTTATTACAATCCCAGGAAGGGATTATACTTTACTTCATCAAACATCCAGGGTGAAAGGCTTATCTCTTCCAGCTAATAAGGTGGATTGGATTGTGGATTCAGTGAGTTTCAGTTTGTTTCTTGTTTCAAATACAGGTGGTCCCCAACTTAGAGTGGTTCAATTTATAATTTTTCAACTTTAGGATGGTCCATTCAGTTAAGACTATACTTTGAATTTTGATCTTTTTTCTGGCTACTGATATGCCATATGATATTCTCCATGACGTTAGGCAGTGGAAACAAGCCATAGCTCTAATGTATGTGTTACTAAGCTATAATGTTTAGTACATTAGATATAGTAAATGCTTTTTGGACTTATGATGTTTTCAAATTAATGATAAGTTTATTGGGACCTACCTTCATCATAAATCAAGAAGCACTATATTTTGAAGGTGAGACTATGTCACTGGTTCACTTCAGCAGGGCTTTGAAATCTAAGCACAGAAGGTAGAATGATAGGTGATTTCCAGGGACTAAGGGAAGGAGTGAATGGGGAGTTATGATTAATAGGTACAGAGTTGAAGTTTTACAAGGTAAAAAGAGTTCTGGAGATGGCTCCACAGCAATGTGGATGTACTTAAAATATATACACTAAACTATATACTTTGAAATACACACTGTGAAAGTTGCTGGTACCAAAATGGAATCAGTTATGTCAAACTCCAACAAAATGGAGATGAGGAAGTTCATGTAAAAAGAACTTTCATGAATACATGCTTGTAATAGGATGTATCACAAGATATTCTTTTTTTATTTTTATTTTTTGGTACTCGGGATTGAACTCAGGGGTACTCAACCACTGAGCCACATCCTGAGCCCTATTTTGTATTTTCATGTACAGACAGGGTCTCTCTGAGTTGCTTAGCGCCTTGCCCTTGCTGAGGCTGGCTTTGAACTCACGATTCTCCTGTCTCTGCCTCCCTAAGTGCTGGGATTACAGGTGTGCGCCACTGAGCCCAGCACAAGACATTCTTTTAAAAACATTTTTTTTGTAGTTGTAGATAGACAGAATGCCTTTATTGTATTTGTTTATTTTTTTCAATGTGGTGTTAAGGATCAAACCCACTGTCTCACAAGTGCTCTGCCGCTGAGCCACAGCCACAGCCCTGACATTCTCCCCCCAGCCCACGCTTTCCACATTTTTTGTTGGTGCATTATAGTTGTACATAATGATAGAATTTGTTGTTACATATTTGTACATGCATACAATATTTCAATATAATTTAGCCAATATCATTCCCCAGCCCATCCCCCCTTCCTCCTTCCCTCCTCCCTCCTGATCCCTTTCTTTACTGATCTCTCTTTGAGTTTCATGAGATCCATTCCCCACCTTTCTTTTCCTTTTTCACCTGTAGCTTCCATGTATGAGAGAAAACTTATGACCCTTGACCTCTGAGTTTAGCTTATTTTGCTTAACAATGGTCTAGTTCCACCCATGTCCCTGTAAATGACATAATTTCATTTTTCTGCTGAATAAAACTCCATTGTATATATATATACACCACATTTTCTTTATGAATTCATCCATTGATGGACATCTAAGCTTGTTCAATAGTTTGGCTATTGTGAATTGTGCTGCTATAAGCATCAGTATGTATGTATCACTGTAGTATGATAACTTTAATTCTTTAGGATAAATACTAACAAGTGGTATATCTGGGTCATATGATGATTCCATACCCAGTCTTTTGAGAAATCTTCATACTGATTTCCATAGTGGTTGTACTAATTTACAATGCCACCAACAGTGTAAAGTTGTGGAATCATTTTCTCCACATCTCCAGAATTTATTATTTGTATTATTATTATTTTTTTGGTACCAGTAATTGAATCCAGGGGAGCTTAACCACTGAGCCACATCCCCAGCCCTTTTTTGCATTTTATTTAGAACAGAATCTTACTGAGTTATTTAGGGCCTCGCTAAGTTGCTGAGGCTGGTTTTGAATTCGCAATCCCCCTGCCTCAACCTTCTAAGCTGCTGAGATTACAGGTGCGTGCCGTCACACCTGGCTATTATTTGAATTCTTGATGACTGCCATTCTGACTGGTATGAGATGAAGTCTCAGTGTAGTTTTGATTTGTATTTCCCTGATTGCTAATGATATTGAACATTTTTTCATATGTTTGTTGCCATTTATATGTCTTCTTTGGGAACATGGCTATTTAATTCATTTGCCCACTTATTAATTGGGCTATTTGATTTTTTGGTGTAAAGTTTTTGGTGTTCTTTATATATTCTAGATATTAGTCCTCTGTCAGAAGAGTAGCTAGCACAGATTCTCTTCACATTCCTAATTGCTTCCTTCACTGTTTAGAAGCTTTTTAATTTGATGCCATATCATTTATTAACTCTTGACATTATTTCCTGAGCTTTAGGGGTCCTATTGAGGAAGTTGTTGCTTGTACATATATGCTGGAGTGCTGACCCTATGTTTTCTTCTAGGAGTTGCATAGTTTCTGGTTTAATTCTAAGGTCTTTGATCCATTTAAGTGGATTTTTGTGCAGGGTGAGAGATAAGGGTCTAGTTTCATGCTTCAACATATGGATAACCAGTTTCCCCAGCACCATTTGTTAAAAAGGCTATATTTTTTCCAACATATGTTTTTGGCACCTTTGTCTAGTATCAAATACCTGTATATGTGGGTTTGTCTCTGTGTCTTGTATTCTGTTCAATTGGTCTTCATGTCTGTTTTGGTGCCAGTACCATGCTGTTTTTGTTACTATAACTCTGTAGTATAATTTGAGGCCCAGTGTTGTGATGCCTTCAGCATTGCTTTTTTTGCTCAGAATTTCAGAATTCCTTTGGCTATTCTGGGCCTCTTATTTTTCCAAATGAATTTTAGAACTGCTTTTTCTAGTTCTGTAGAGAATGTCATTGGTATTTTGGTGGGGATTACATTGAATCTGTATAACAGATTTTGGTAGTATGGCCATTTGGACAATACAATATTAATTATGCCTATCCAAGAATATAGGAGGTCTTCCTATCATCTAAAGTGTTCTTCAATTTCTTTCTTTGGTGTTCTATAGTTTTCATTGTAGAGGTCCTTCACCTCCCTTGTTAGATTAATTCCCAAGTATTTTTTTTTAGGTTATTGTGGATAGAATAATTTTCCTAATTCCTTTTTTAGCAGATTTATTATTGGGGTATAAGAAAGTGATTGATTTGTGTATGTTGATCTTGTATCCTGCTACTTTTTTTTTTTTTGTACCAGGAATTGAACCCAGGGGCATTCAACCACTGAGCCACATCCCCAGCCCTATATTTTGTATTTCATTTAGAAACAGGATTTCAGTGAGTTGCTTAGTGTCTCGCTGTTGCTGAGGCTGGCTTTGAACTCATGATCCTTCTGTCTCAGCCTCCCAAGCCACTGGGAGATACTGACTTTTATGGCAAATTGCTACTTTACTAAATTTGTTTACCAGCTCTAGAAGTCTTGTGGTAGAGTTGTTTTTTTTTTTTTTTTTTGTCTTCTTAGTATAGGATCATGTGGAAATAAACAGAAACAAACAGAAATATTTTGAGCTTTTCTTTTCCTATTTGTATCCCTTTAGTTTCCTTCTTTTGCCTGATTATTCTGGCTAGAGTTTCAAGGACTATGCTGATTAGGAATGGTGAGAGTGGGGATCCTTGTCTTGTTCTAGTTTGTAAAAATGCTTTCTAATTTTTTAATGCTTTTCAGTTTTTAGGAAATGCTTTCAGTTTTTCTCAGTTAAGTATGATGTTGGCCTTGGGTTTTGTCATATATATCCTTTACAGTGTTGAGGTAAGTTCTTTCTGTCCCTAGTTTCTCTAGTGCTCTAAACACGAATGGGTGCTGTACTTTGTCGACTGCTTTTTCTGCATCTATTGAGATAGTCATGTGATTCTTATTATGAACTCTGGGTGAATTAAATTTATTGATTTTTATATGTTGAACAAATCTTGCATTACTGGGATGAAACGCACTTGATTACGATTCACTGTCTTTTAAATGTGTTTTTGTTTGTGGTTTGCTAATATATATTTGGTACCAGGGATTGAACTCAGGGGTACTCGATCACTGAGCCACATCCTCTGCCCTATTTTGTGTTTTATTTAGAGACAGGGTCTCACTGAGTTAGACTGCTTAGCACCTCGCCTTTGCTGAGGCTGGCTTTGAACTCGCGATTCTCCTGTCTCAGCCTCCCAAAGTGCTGAGATTACAGGTGTGTGCCACCAGGCCCAGTGGTTTGCTAATATTTTTATGAATTTTTGCATCTATGTTCATCAAGGATATTGCCCTGAAGTTTTTTTCCCCCTTGATATGTCTTTTGTCTGGTTTTGGTATCAGGGTGATACTGGCTTTGTAAAATGACTCTGGAAGTGTTCCCCCTTTTTCTATTTCATGGAATAATTTGGGGAGGATTAATATTATTCTTCTTTCCAGGACTGGGAAAACTTGGCTGAGAATCCATGTGGTCCTAGGTTTTACTTTGTTGGAAGGCTTTTGATAGTTGCTTCCATTTCATTATTTGATACTGATTTGTTTAAGGTTTCTATATCCTCATGGTTCATTTTGGGTAGCTCATATGTCTCTAGGAATTTCTCAATATCCTCAATATTTTCTAGCTTATTGGAGTAAAAATTTTCAGAATAGTGATATTTTCTTTTTCACTTCTAATTTTGTTCATTTCAGTCTTCTTTCTCTTTTTTTGGTTAATTTGGCTAAGGGTTTATCATTTTGTTTATCCTTTCAAAAAAACCCCAATTCTTCATTAATCCCTTATATTGTTTTTTTATTCTTTTTTAAATTGTTTTTCAGTTGTAGATGGATACAATACCTTTATTGATTCTTTTAAATGTGGTGCTGAGGATCGAACCCAGTACCTCACACATGCTAGGCAAGCGCTCTACCACTGAGCTACATACAGCCCCAGGACCGTTTTTTTTATTCTTAATTTCATTAATTGTGGTTCTGATTTTAATTATTTCCTATCTTCTAGTAATTTTGGTGTTGAAATTAAGCATTTCTTAATTTCTATCCATTCAACATTCAAAAATATACTTTTAATCTGCAGGTGTTAGAGTGGTTTCTGTTATTTATCTTGTCACTGATTTCTAATTTCATTCCATTATGATCTGATATGATGCAAGGAATTATCATTTTTTGCAAGATTATCATTATCATTATCATTATCAATTATCATTTTTGCTAAGATTTGCTTTGTGACCTGAAATATGTTCTATTTTAGAAAATGCTCTGTGTGCTGCTGAGAAGAAAGTAAATTGAGTCATTGTTGGATGAAATATTCTATAGATGTCTGTTAGGTCCATTTTATTAATAGTATTTTTTAGTTTTGAAGAATGTTTACTTAGTTTATGTCTGGATGATCTGTTTAGTGGTGAGAGAGGTGTGTTGACGTCACCCAGTATTATTGTATTGTGGTGTATTTGATTCTTAATATTTAGAAGGGTTTATTTTTAGTATGTAGATGCACCATTGTTTTGGGGCATAAATATTTATAATCATTATGTCTTTTTTTCCCTTAACCAGTATGAAGTGACCTTCTTTGTCTTTTCTGATTAATTTTGGCTTGAAGTCCACTTTGTCTGATATAAGAATAACTACCCTTTCTTCTTTACAGGTGCCATTTGTATGGCATATCTTTCCCCATCCTTTCACCTTCAATTTGTGGATGTCTATAAGGTGTGTCTCTTGCAAACAATATATTGTTGGGTCTTGTTTTATTTATTTATTTATTTATTTATTATTTATTGATTGAGATTGAGGTGCTTAACTACTGAGCCACAACCCCAGTCCTTCCCTTGCCCTCTCCTTTTTCTTTTCTTTTTTTTTGGGGGGGGGCATGGACAAATCTCATTAAGTTGCTTAGGGCCTCACTAAATTGCTGAGGCTGGCCTCAAGCTTGTGATCCTCCTGAGTCAGCCTCTCTAGTCACTGAGACTTCAGGTGTACACCACTGTGCCTGGCTGGGCCTTGTTTTTTTTTAATCCTATCTGCCAATCTATGTCTTTTGACTGAAAAGTTTAGATCATGTACATCCAATGTTATTACAGAGAAATAATTTTTATTTCCTGCCATTTTTATTTATTTCTAATGTTTAATTCAGACTTAATTCTACTTTTTAAAAAATTTTCCACTGGTTTATTTTTCCAAATGAGCAAAAGGCTATTTACAAATAAGCAGATCTCCAATCATGTGTATTAAAATGGCAAGCCTATTAACTGTTTGAAATCTAAATGAAAAAAAAAAAAAGATTAAGGCACATTTGATCTGTGAGTTAGAAACAAACATTCTGGTTTCATGACAAAGTCATTTCACTTTTGTCCCCAAAACACTGTGCACCAAATTGTCTAAGAACACTTAATATTGAGTAAAACAGGAATGTAAAAATTAAGGAGGGGGAAAAGTGTCTTCAAAAGGAAATCTTTGGGGATCAGTTTATAGCAAATAAAACATACTAATCACATTCCTGGTACACATAAATACTAATAATACTAACAGATACTCAAGAAATGGCAGAGCCATAAGCAATGGATAATAAATAAATTAAAGGTATTCAGATGCCTTGATTCTTCTTTAATTGACTATTCTTCCAGTGTAATTCATCCCTATACTGGTTTTCATTTTTATTTTTCATTTCTTCTTCATGAAATATTTCATTGAGTATGTTTTGTAGATCAGCCTTTATGGCTATGAATTCTTTTAGTTTCTATTTTTTTCTTAAAAGGTTTTTATTTCATATTTAATTCTGAAGGATAATTTTGCTGAGCATAGCAATCTTGGTTGACACCCATTTTCTTTCAAAGCTTGGTATATTCTAAGCTCTCCTGGCTTCTAGGATTTGGGTTGAGAAATCAGTTGAAATTCAAATTGGTTTACCTCTAAATATGACTAGTCATTTTTTCAATTGCAGCTTTTAAAATTCTGTCTTTACTCTGTATGTTAGGCATTTTTATTATGTTTCTTGGAATAGATCTATTATGATGAGTCTTTATGGAGTTCCATATGTCTTGTATTTGAATTTCCATCTCATTCCTAAGATTTGGAAAATGTTCTAATATTATAATTCTTAAATTTGGTCTCTTGATGTTATCCCAGATTTCTTGAATATTCTGGTCATGGTCTCTTAACATCCTTTCTTTATAGTCAACTTTATTTTCAAGATTATGTGTTTTGTCTTCAAGGCCTGAAAAATCTATCTTCAAAGTGGTCTAATCTTTCCATTGAACTTTTAATTTGGTTTATTGCATCTTTCATTTTTGAGATTTCTGTTTGATTCCTTTTCAGGATTTCTATCTCTTCATTGGAATGATTCACTTCCTGTATTTTCTAATTTCACTCCTCACATCTTCTTTTAGCTAGTTGAACATTTTAACTATGAAACTTCATAATTCCTTCTCTAACATTTCCTCCACTGTGGTGTCAATTGAGTCAGTTGTTGAGGTGTTATGGGCTATTTGTGTTGGTTTGTTCCCTTTCTTTTCCATATTACTTATATGTCTACCCATCTAACGGAATGGTCATCACCTGTTCTTTTAAGCCACAGACTATTTTTGTGAATTTCTCTTCTCTTAGAAACCCTAGGTTGGGTGAATATCCAAGTATTGATATTTTTACTCAGTGTGTAGCCTCTGCTGATCCCAGTATCAGCACTTTAAGAGAAATCACCAAACTCTACTTACTATAATCACTTTAGAGCCAAAGCACACGTTATGTAACCTATGAAAATAAAAAAAAAAAACTTGTCAATAATGTTCTCCACAGTTCCTCTAATCCAGGTATAAATTTGAAGAAAGTTCTGGAACAAGTTGAAAAATTAATTATGATTAGTTATTAAATATAATAAAATTGCTATAACATTTTATGAGGGCTGAAAGGGGGAAGAAGAAAGATTGGGCAAAAAATAAAAAGGGGAGAAAAAAGATAGAAAATAATAATATACATGAAGATAAAAATGAGGAAGAGGTGGATAGTAGTATTTGAGGTAGTAACAGATAATGTAAGGAGACAGAATAGTGTGCAAGAGAAGGAAGTATAAATTTGAACTAGGAAAATAAAGAAGTAGTGAATCATTCCAATTAATGTTTTAAACTATAAGAAGACATACATTGAAATGGGTTGAAGGTACAATGTTGGCTATTAGAGTAACAACTATCAATCAAGATAAAGAGTGATATATATGATCAAATTTGGCATTAGAGTTATTTATAGTAAACCATGTCAAGGCAAAGAAAATTCTTGTTGAGCCTTGGTTTGAATTTCATTAGGATTTCAGACATTTAGAAGATGTCCATCATTCTGACTTTGGATCCTTCCAGTGGTACTGGGGCACAGGAGCCACTCCCCTAGTTGCTATGGACCTCCCACCAGTGGGTTCTGGTTTATCAGGGACTTGGGGCTGACTGCTTGGAGGGTACAGAGGACACAGTGCTGTGTCTGTTGGTTGTTTCCATTGTGTGCAAGAGTTTGGAAGGCAGGACTCAAGGCAAGGCTGTCCCTCTGATTGCTATGGGTCACTGTGTACCCACTCCCCTCTATAGGATCTTTTTCATGGTAGGGTAGAGCCTGGTGGCTATCTGCAAGCACAGGCCTTGTGGTTGTGGATTCTCTGCAGGTAATCTGTGGTACAGAAATATTCCCCCTTGCTGACGCAGCTCACTGATGATGGGCTGCCTTCAGCCAACTGTGCACTGCAGCCTCTGAAGAGGTGGCCTCCGACAAGACCGAAAAGCACCAGTCAGGTCTGCCATGTGCTTTTGATGCAACCAAGAGATGTGGTAAACTTGAGATGGTTGAGGCTGCTACCTGTGAAACATGGCATGCTGCTTTACAGCAAACTTTTTCTAAGTAGAAAGAGTACACTCTAATATAGTGTTAAAAAGTAGAGTATGGAAAATAGACAAACCAATAGCACAGTTGTTTATTATCATATCAAATATTATGTACAGCACACAACTGCTTGTGCTATACTTTAGCATGACTAGGGATACAGTACGTATATCAGCAGCACCACAAACATGTGACTAATTCATTGTGCTTTGATGTTATAATGGTTGGACATCACTAGGCAATAGGAATTTTTTGGCTCCCTTATAATCTTATGGGACCACCATGATATAAGTGGTCCTTCATTGACTAAGACATTGTTATGCAGTGCATGACTGTATTTTAAATTGAAAGAGAAACAAAACTATTTTTTTTAACCCTAAGGACTTTGGAGCCATGAATTCAGAACAAAAGAGAAACATGGTCTGTTGCAGGTGTGAGGCAGATAAATAAGGGTGGGAAGAGGGCTGGGTGGGAATTCACTGTAGTAAGAAGTCATTGTGGCCCTCCAGATGGAGCTGCTTCTCTCCAGCATCAGCCCTAGATGCTCATTCAGGGTGCCAGGTAGGAATATTGGCCCCATATGGCTAGCACTCCTTAAGTTAAAAAGAAGCTGGAAATATGGACTTTCATACAGAATGTCTCAGTTTTTAAATTCCACATCTGATCTTTGTCAGAAGGCATTGGTTCAATGCTTGATTTAGTCTTTTCTTGGCTGTGTTATCCTGGGCAACTGACTATCCCTCTATGGGCTTCACTTTCCATTTACAAGATGAGCCATGTACTTTTATTATACCTATATTATATGAGGAAATTGAGGTCCAGAGAACTTGACTATTTTGCTCCAAGTCACACAGTTTATAATTGAAATCAAGGAGACCTTAAAAACCCATCCTCCTAATTACTTATTGTGTAATAAGTTCTGCTTTTATATTTGGGGGAAAGAAGTTATAAAATTGATACAGTCATGCATAATATAATGATGTTCCAACCAACAATGGACCACATATATGATTATGGTCCTATAAAAGTATAATGAAGCTGAAAAATTCCTATCCCCTGGTGATGTAGGTGCCATAACATCTCAGTGCAATACATTCCCCCATGTGTTTTTGGTGCAAACAAATTGCTGTGCTGACAGCTATAGAAAAGTATAGCATATATAATTATGAATACTTGCTATAATGGATGACTAAGTTACTGGTTTATGTATTTACTGTACTGTACTTTTTAATCATTGTTTTAGAGTACATTCTTTCTACTTATACAAAAAAAAATTGACTGTAAAATAGTTTGCTGTGTTACACCAGCAGCAGCCTCATCCATCTCATGTTTACCATGTCTCTTGATTTCTTCAAAAGGTCATTTTGAGTGATTGACCTATGCCAATCAGGTTAAAGTACATCTGTGATGTTTGTACAATGATGAAATCTCCTAATAATGTGGCTCTCAGACCGTATCCTCATGATTAATCCATGCATGATAGTACTTCCTAAGCTAGTTCCCTCCCCACAAAGTATAAAAACCATTGTTCAGATCCCCATTTAAGTCATTCTCAAAGAGGTTTGAGTAATTTTGTCTGATACCCCAGGGGGTCAGCCAATCAGATCAGGAGAGCAAGAAAATTTCTGGGAAAAGTCCCTTGGAAATTTCCTTGCAGGCCTAGCCAGACCATGGAAGAAAGATGCATAGAACCAAAAGCCAACTCCAAAGTTTAGGGTCTTGTATTCCTACAACCACAGCCAGGCTGTTCCCTCATCCCCCACTTTGCCTGCCCACTTACCAGGTGATGTTCCCTATTTTCCTGAGTGAGCAAGTGTCTCCCAAGATGCTGGCAGCCACATTGGCTGAATTGGATGTGACCCTGCAGTTGCTCGAGGACAAGTTCCTCCAGAACAAGGACTTTCTTGTTGGGCCCCACATCTCCCTGGCTGATCTGGTAGCCATCACTGAACTCATGCATGTAAGTGCTGTGGGTAATGTGGGCTCACTAGATGGGGCGGGGGCAACTACTGTTTATGCCGCCACACCTGGCTGCAAAATTATGCTTGTGTGTGGAAACCCCTTCTGGAGTACTGGTGTCCACAGACCAGACAAATGAGGCAGGTCCTCAGCTTCACTTCACTCTGTTGTCTTCTTCCTACAGCCCGTGGGTGCTGGCTGCCAGGTCTTCGAAACCCGACCCAAGCTGGCTGCGTGGTGCCAGCGAGTGGAGGCTGCAGTGGGGAAGGATCTCTTCCAGGAGGCCCATGAGGTTGTCCTGAAAGTCAAGGACTCTCCCCTTGCAGACCTCACCCTAAAGCAGAAGCTGATGCCTGGAGTGCTAGCCATGATCCAGTGAGCTTGTAGGTCCCACCCCTGCACTGTGAACACATTGGCAGTTCACAAAACACCTTCATTTCCAATGTTCTATGGGAAGCAGGCCCAGAGAACAAGAGTTACTTGCCCTGATCCCACTGCCAAGGCTCCATCCCAATCATAAGGACACAAACCCAGACCTTTAATCATTGCATTTTAAGTTTGGATAATAAACCTAGGCTCAGATTTAGCCTTTGTTTCTAGCTCTGTATAATTAATTTGATCTTCCTCTGTTCTTGACCTTGGTCTTACTCTCTGTCCGAAAGACAACTCCCTTTCCCATACCCTGAGTGTCAGCTTCCCCCTAAGAATGAAATCACAAATGCCCTGTAGCCTTCTGGTTCCTGGAGAATGATTTGTCATACAGCACAGGGGTCTGCAGGCATCTCATGTGTTGGTTGCAAGCATGTTTACTAATTTATCAATTGGCCTGGCCAGTCTCCCAAGACATGGCCCTTTGGCATATAGTACTCTTAATCACCAGTCCTGCATCTGTTCTGAGGAATTGGTCAGGAGGAGAAAATTCATGGGCTCAGGCCTGCAGGGGCTTAAATTCAATGCTTAGGCACTTAGCTATAAACTGTAAACAAGAACAGAAGTCTCAGATTGCATTTTAGAATAATCTGGTTGCTAGTGGGGTTGCAACTGGAGGACAGCCAAGGAGGAAGCAGGGAGATTGGATGTTGCAATAATTAGGGCCAAAAGTGATTTGTGGAGAACTGGCAAGCGCTGAGGGGCGGGGAAGAGTGGAGAACTGGCTCCTTTCAGTTTGGAGAGGGCTGCAGCACTACTATCCCAAGAAGACATTCTCCTTGGCCCCAGTAGGAATATTGGGGCAGGGGAATATTAAGTCTTCCTTAAATGGGGACCATTTGGAAACAGGAAGACAAAGTTCTTCTCAAGCTTCCCAATAACTTATCCTCTTGTCAAGAGACATTCTCCTAATCTTGGATTTGGGAGCAGGGTCTTCACATCTTGGAAGGCTCTCAAGGGAAATGGTGGTGCCATAGTCATAGGCTTCAGGAGCCCCAGAACTACAGTTGGAGTTGGGCATGGATGTGCACACCTGTAGTCCCAGCTATTTGGGAGGCTGAGGGAGTTGGATCTCAAGTTTATATCAGCCTGGGCAACAGAGTGAGACCCTGTCTCAAAATTTTCAAATAAGAAAAAAGGGCTGGGGATGTAGCTCAGTGGAGGAGCCATGGCTTAGCATGGGTGAGGCCCCAGGTTCAATTCCCAGTATCAAAATCAAAACCAAGACAAAACAAAAACCTGCAATTGAAAGAACTTGGCCTTGCACAAGGGGTGGGGAAGTTCTATACAATCCCAGGCACACCTGCTGACCTCTGGCTAGGCCTCGCAGAGCTCTAGCTTCTTGAGGAAGGATTAGCTGGAGTGTAATAAATATGACTCTAGGGACTGGAGAGGAATGACTGATTCCTTCACAAGGTGTAGGCCTGGCCTCAGCAGAGAGCAAACAGCCCAGACATTCTCCCCAGCCTCCATCCTGGGCCCAGGCACGGGTGGGTAGGCTGCTGTACTTCCATTCTTTTTCCCTTTGGACCCCAAGCCACTCCTCTCTCAGCCCTCTCACTGGGTGGAGAGAGGAAGCTTGGGCTGACAGCAGACAATACAATCTTTCCACAGTAAATTAAGTGAGGGTCTAGGCTGGAAGTATCCTTGGTATTGTTTCCCATTACTCCTCTCCCTGCTCTATCTGTCAAAGATGGGCTTTGAGTTCCAGGGATGGTATCTGACCTGGCGGGGAGACCCAAGGTGGTCAGCACCCAGGCTTGCCGGTCTGAGCTTTCCTCAACTGGGAAGAAATCAACCTCCCAGATTCTCCGAGGGGCTGGAGGGGCAAGAGAGTGGGGGCGCCACTGATTGGCCCAAAGTTTTCCTGAGCCATCCAATGAGCGGGGAGGGCGTGATCCGGGCAGGTTCCGGGTTCAGTGAGCTGTTGTGGGGTACGCGCCTGGCCGTTCCTGCCCACAGTTCCTGTTCCTGCTCCAGTCCTTGGCTCCCTGGCCAGACTCATAGGTCTGCTCGCTGTGTCCCCACCCCACCCACTGCTGACCTTGCCATGGGCCTGGAGCTCTACCTGGACCTGCTGTCCCAGCCCTGCCGCGCTGTCTACATTTTCGCCAAGAAGAACGGCATCCCCTTCCAGCTGCGCACTGTGGAACTGCTCAAAGGTGGGCGCGGTAAGCGGGCTGGGGTGTCTGGGCCAGGTGTACAGGCGGTCCTCTGCCTGTGGGCGTCGCTTTGTGGTCAGGCCAGGTGTACAAATAAGCGGAAAGCTCCCGCCTCTCCAGTGTGGAAGCCGTTTCATCAGTTGTCAGTTGTGTATTTTTTAAGAACCCTAATCTGTGCCTAGTGAATACAAGGCATTCTTCAAAATATAGGATAAAAGGGAGAAGACAGTCCACAGAAAGAAGAGGGAAGTGGAGAAAGAGCCTGACTATTTTCGCCTCTAGGATTGGAGAAATAAATTGAAATACCTCTTCATTTCCAAAATGAAGTTGTCCACATCTGTTGCATTTCTGCATCCTCGCCCCCCCCCCCCCCCCCCCCC